>NW_021024984.1:985024-1005099 GCF_004153795.1 Camellia sinensis | reverse complement strand
GCAACTTTCAAAAGGCTGAGGTAAAAAAAAACTTTTCCTTTCCACCTTTTAAAATGAACTCCCTTGAACTTGAAAGGCTTGTTGAGATCTCCAATTTCATCATTGGTTTATTCTGGCACTTGTTCCATTTTGATCTCTTTAAAATTGTTAGTGAAAATACCAAAAATTAATGCAGAGGCTGGCTAAATGGTGCAAAGAAAATGAGATACAAATAGATTAGGCTGAGGCACGAATATCTCGTTTTCTTTAAGGAAATCAAGCCCACTGCGGTAGGAAGAACCCAAATACTGTTGCAGCAATCACAAAATTATGACTTGTCCCTTCCAGAATACAATAGCCCGACCACTTGTCGTATGGTTCAGGCCAACTCTGCACAAGATGGTGAACCCAAAGCTCCACTAATAAAACACCCTTCTTTGCTAGTAATCTCTCTTGTATAGAAAATAGTTGATCTCTATAGATAGAAAAGAGTAGACTATATATATAGGCTATAAGGACCTTACAGTTACACCAAAAATAAAGACCATTAAATAAGAAAATGGTTACACCAAAATAATGACCATTAACCAAGTTCATAAATTCTATTTATCCTCCATTTATGACCAAGAGGTTACCAAAGTAATAAAACCCCATTTATGAAAAAGATAAACCAATAAATAAATATAAGATATTAAAATGGTCCAACACATTTCTTAAAATATTTGCTTAAAATATAGATTATTTAATATTTTTAAAAATTATAAATGCCTGTCATTATTATTTGGGGGTTACTTATCACTAAGTTCTATACACATATTTTAAAACTCATTTAATTCTAAAACAAAACTCTTGCACCAATTAATCCTATATATTTTTAATACATATGTTTTACTTTACTTCTTAGTTTGGAAAATTAAAGGAAGAGCAATTATTTACTACTTCATAGATTAGGTCAGCAATCAACTATAATGAACTAGGGTCCTCTATCTACTCAGCCAAAAAAGCCCAAATTCCTCTCCCCCAACTCTCAATATATTCCCAACCATTGGAACATGTAGAAATCTCAACGCACCTGAATTTTGAAGCATGATCCAATGGTAAGATTGGAAAATTTATGTAATTCCCATAGAAGCATTGTTTGAATTTTAGGAGCATCTCCAATCCTTAACCTTTTTTTCATCAAATTTAAATTTGATGAAAAAGTGCTAAAATTTGTATCTCCAATCCATTCATCATATGTTATCAAATCAAGGGAAAACAATTTTTTTTCATCAAATTGAGAATTCATCAAATCCTTCGTCAAATTAGAATTTTATGAAAATTTTAAAAGATGAAGCATTGCAAAAAAATCAAATTTGATGAAATTATAAATTTGAGATAGGAAGGGAATTAAGCATTTTACAAAAATTTGGAATCTTTTCATCAAATTTGAAAAGACCAAGCTTTTTACTAAAAATGAAAAAATTGATGAAGGGTTGGAGATACTCTTACCGTTTGGTTCATGGATTTGGATAGAAATTTGAAAAGGAAAGGAAATAAGACAAGTGAAATATAAATAAAATATAGCTAGATTTCAAACACTTTTTTCGTTTTTCTTTTCAAATTCTTACCCAAATGCATGAACCAAACACAGGCTACGGACTTGATTGGGTGAGAAATCCTAATTTAACAGCAAATATGTTTGAAGATCATGATGAGATCGTATATCAATATACAAGTTTGGCTTATAAGATCTTTTCCCCAAAAACCGTTATTGAGGGTCAAACTTCAAATAATAGCAAAAGAAAAAGTCTGAATCCAAAAAAAAAATGAAAAGCAAGAGTGTCAGGACCCAAACCCGCCCCTAAGGGTTTAGCATCGTAACCGGCCAGTAATCCGTGATTATCGAAGTCATGATTAACAATAATAACAGTAATATAATATAAACGGGGTTGGCGGAAGCCAATCAGTAATAAAAAGGTGTCCAATGAGCTGTGAAAACCTGAATGGGAAAAACTTTGATGGACATAACCACATTCATAGCCATATATATATATATATATATACATATCAGATACACATAGTATGCAGGTTAGGGATCTAATCCCTTCATCAAAACTGTATAGTCCAACGTCTTAAACATTCATTACATTAGCAGAGACAAAAGGGTGAATCTGAAACACCCCAAAAATAGCCTTGGCTCGAACAGACTCAGAACCTCGAAGTGAGGCACAATGGTTGGCTTGACAAAACATAAGCTTCACCCGACGCTTCTAGCTTTGGCCTGGTGCCTGGCCACCTACATACATATATAAACTGTGAGCTAAAGCCCAGTGAATAATGTATGTGTAAAGGGGTTAAGAATGAATGTCCTTTCAGTATTAAAACAATCATTTGCATTAGTAGATCAGTCATTTATTCCATGTCTCATATTTCAAGCCATATCAGTCATTTAAGAATCATTAGTCATACGTGGTACATCCAATAGTAGAACAATACAGTAGGTCTTAATAGACCGAACAATCAATTGATGGCCATCAATACAGTAACAGTAGTTCTAGGGATAAGAACTGACAGAGATCTTTGTAACAATAGCAGTAACAGTAACAGGAACAGTACAGTAGCAGTAACAGTAATAGTAACAATAACAGTCAATTGCTATGGATGCCATGAATACGGTTCATAAAATAGGACAAACATTCATTCAGTAAGCGATGTCACTTCAGGAAACAGTACAGTTATTCATTTAGAAAATAATTATAGTTGAACATATCTTTACAACATTGTTACTCACAGATTACTGGGCTATAAGCAGGTTAATCAGCGTCCTTGGGTGCCAAACCTACACAATTGCAGAACGAACACACACTAAATTACACACCCGGAATTAACAACTTAGCACCTTTCTTGATTTGGTGTGATTCTATGTCGTTATCCTCATTATGATGCCTTAAACATGACCTAGGAATGCCTAGGATGGAATGAGGATGCAAAAATGTATTCAAAAACATTTTTCAAAACTTGCTGAAAACAGGGTTCTCGCTCGAGCGTAGAGTCCTTTGCTCGAGCAAGCTTTCCGAATGAGAGAGGTCACTCGAGCGTAGACTCTCTCGCTCAAGCGATCTACAAAAATGTGAAATGTACTGGATGCTGAAATTCTCTGCTTGATGCTCGCTCAAGCGTGAGACACAGTTCTTCGCTCAAGCGCAAGTCTTGTTGCTCGAACGTGCGTCTGCACACGCAAAAATTCTGAGAGCTTGCAATTTAAGCTCGAGCCAGCATTCCGTCGCTCGATCGAAAGTCTGAAAACAAAGGTGGTCGCTCGAGCATGGAATCTTTTGCTCGAGCGAGGAAGCCAAATTCTGGGTTTTCCAAATTTGCTCCCAAGCTTCAAACCATGAATCAAACATGCCAAAACTCATCCTGTTGGGCCAAATTTCTGGAAAACACTTAGAAACTCCTAACACAACATGTTTTGAAGATCATTTCATAAAATCAAAGCCCAAAAGTATGCCAATTGAACACAATTTCAATGTAAGTTTTATGAACAATGCAAGAACATAACATGCATGAAGTTTCTTGATCTTGAGCTTCTCAGACCATGATCACATGCAACATTCAAGTCAAAACATGATGAATTCTTAGATTTTAACTATGATAAGAACATGCATGTGGGAATTTCATAAAAATAAACTTCAAAACTCCATGATATGGACATGCATGCATGAATTAACTTAGCTCCCTTAAATTCAAGCTCAATTCTCCCATTAATTCACCTATTTAATTCATATGCAAGTCCTAGATGGCTCAATTTCAATATTAAAAGGTTGAGCTCTTACCTAGGCTTCTCAATCAAGCTTCTCTTAAGCCAAATTCTTGAGCTAATGAACAATTCTTCAAATTTTCTCCAATTTCCTCTAAATTTTCAAGCAACACACTTGTAGAACTCAATTTTCTTCTACTCTCCTCTCTCTCACGTTTTTGCAAGGAGATGTAACAAGATTGATGTATCAATCATATATAAGATCAAACAAATGGTCTTGTAAGGCCCACCAATGGCATACATGTAAATAACTCTAGCTAAAGTAATTTAACATTATTTATTCAAATTTAATTATTATAACTCCAATTTCAATTAAACCTACCATAAAATCCTATAAATCCTAATAAGCATATAACACAAGTCAATTTCTATATCGGTCACCAATAAGGCTTTCAATTCAAAAATCGAAATTAAAACGTGAACAAGTCGTTCTATAACAAACAGATAGAAATGTAATTAAAACAACACACTCATGTAATCAATTTCGGATTTCATCTTAATTAATTACTTATCATGGTAACTCACGAATTAACACTAAGCAGAGGTGAGGGTTGTCACAAAGAGCAATGAAGGAAAACTAAGTCTTAGGAATCAGAGAAACTGACCTAATGATGGGTTGAGAGAGTGATGATACAGTTGATAAAGAAGCTCTGGAAACCAAACAAAGAAGATGATGAAAATCGATTTTACAGACTAACAGAGAGTTTCCTTTTGCCATTGATAGCCTAGATTGAAGTGCAGTGTCAAACCAAAGTGAATAAAATATGCGTACTTAAAATTATTGATTCTATGTTAGCAGGAAATGATATCTCTATACATGATGTGTCATGACCCGAACCTGCCCCTATGGGTTAAGGACATAACCGGCTAGTAATCCTAAGATTACCTACGGCCTCAAACCAAAACAGACATGACTCATCAGAGTAAAGGGGCCAAAAGGAAGCAAAATTTAAAACTTTGTCCATAGAGCTATGCTTATATGGCACATCAAATAACCAAACATATAAACATTAATAACTCACAACGGAAAACAGTACCATAAAGTTCTGTACAAACAGGATTATATAAGTCTAAGTCAACCCATCAAAACTATATACAGGTATACACAAAGTCCTTGCCAACATGACAAAATAAGCAAGACAACAAAAGAGCGAAGACGAGTCTCATGCGTGAGACGTAAGGGCTGACTCTCCAAAACTTGGGTTGTTCCACACAGGCTTCATTGAGGCTAGGTCTAGACCTCTTTTGGCTCACCTACAAATACATGAATGAGCGTGAGCGATAGCCCAGTGAATAATATCAAGTACAGAAGTTATACAGACGGTATGTAAAACAACAAGCTTCAAACGGCCTTGGGCCCAATTCATATTTTTATTCAGTATATATACACAATTTAAGTCGTGTGACTGCGATTCCTAACAAACTGGCCTTTGGCCTATTCAAACTTTCATTTGCATCAAAACGGCCTTCGGCCCATTCATTCATGTCAAAACGGCCTTCGGCCCATCCATTCATGTCAAAACGGCCTTCGGCCCATTCATTCATGTCAAAACGGCCTTTGGCCCATTCATTCATGTCAAAACGGCCTTTGGCCCATTCGTTCATGTCAAAACGGTCTTTGACCCATTCGTTCATGTCAAAATGGCCTTCGGCCCATTCACTCATGTCAAAACGGCCTTTGGCCCATTCATTCATGTCAAAACGGCCTTTGGCCCATCCATTCATTCTTGTCAAATGGCCTCTGGCCCAATCATTTGGTATAGCAAACATTGTCCACTAATCGAATCAATGAACTTATAAAACTTACATAGAAGTAAGCAATTGGACAACAGCATTTTTCAGATATCTCTGTTAAGATATTACTCACAGTGATCGGTTGGTTGGTTTGCCCTAGAACTCGACCCTACACATCCCATGAACACAAAAAAAGGTCACAAACAATTTAATCCATTCTAAATTTACATATTCCTCTTTAGGCTTCATTCTTATCTCTTTAACTCAATTACAATGCTCAATGCAAGCCTAAGATTACTTAGAAGTGAAAGAGAACGAAAAACGAAACTCAGAATGCATTTTCAAAATTTCAAAAAACAGGGTCCTCACTCGAGCGTGGACTCCCCCGCTCGAGCGAACCCTTGAGGCCTGCAAAAGTACTGGTTAGGTCGAATTTACGCTCGATCGTGCACTCCGGCGCTCGAGCGAAAGGCCTCTCTACATGGCTCCCCGCTCGAGTGTCAACTTCCCCGCTCGAGCGGACACCATGTCTGTAGAAAATACTGGGAACCCGTTTTTCACACTCGAGCGAGCAGCGGTTTCCCCGCTCGAGCAGACACCAAGATTTTTGGGTTTTCTAGCAATGTTCTTGGGCTTCAATTTGATGTTCAAAGGTTCCAACTGCATGATTTTGGCTCAAACTTCTCATATACATATGCTAACATGGTATTAACACCAAATTACAACACAATGAAACTCAATTTCATGAATCAAACACATGCATGTCCCAAATCGTTTCAAACTCATCACCAACATACAAAATTCAAACATTCAAGGCTCATACTTCCATGATTTGCACTTGCATGAGTGATATACACAATATCCTCAATTAAATTGGTGAAGAGGTGATCAAACATATGGACTTAAGCCAACAATTCAACATGGATCATAGACATTGTGCTCAAATATGGAAATTCATAGTAATTTCCTACATGCATGCATCTATTGGCTACAAATACAACAAAATCAAATCAATTTCCTTATAATCAAACTAATCCATGTTCTTGACCATTAATCAAACTTGAATTCACAATTTACAACATTAAACTCATGAATTCACTTACCTAGAAGCTCAATTTCATTCAATCCATGGTTAAATCTAGAGTTTAATCCTCCAATCTTCACAAAATTGAGCCAAACACCCAACTCCCCTTTTTTCCTCTCTCTCTAGCCGACCCCCCTCTCTTTTTCTTGAGTTAGAATCAGCCAAGTAAAATAACAAAGAGGATATTGAGTATATAGTGCCCCACTAAGTCACATTAATTTAATAATAGACAATTGACCACATTATGGTTAATTAAATCAATTTAATCTGGTCCGAATCAATTTCCAAATTAAATTTCACCGTAGGCTCTAAAAATTATGCAAATCACAATGGCGCATTCAATTTTGGGTTCTGTGGCCGATAAGGCCTTCAATTTAATTTTCCAATCCAGACAATCAAACAAATATTCCTACGGTGAACAGATAGAAATTCAAAACCATATATTTTCACATAATGGAACACAAAATCATATTAAACACATAATCATACTCATATTAAGGATCAATTAGCATACTACAGAACAGGGGTATCACATGATGCATGTGAAGTGTTAAAATCTGAAGAAAAAAAATCACCCTGTCATCCACCCCACACATGTTAGCTACATTGCGTTGGGGCAGTTACATTTCTAAAAAAATTTCTTAAAATATAGATTATTTAATATTTTTAAAAATTATAAATATCTGTTATTAGTATTTGGGGTTACTTATCACTAACTTCTATACACATATTTTAAAACTCATTTAATTCTAAAACAAAACTCTTGCACCAATTAATCTTACATATTTTTAATTGTTACCAAAAAATGTTTTTTTATTTATTATAAAAATTTGAAAACATTCCTACATCTTACCACTGTCGTACTTTCGTCAAACAATTACCAGAGACTTGCAAGAATGTTCAATATCACCAGGAATTCGCTAACCGGAAGTCCGCTGGAGTATTGTTGGAATGCTCTAAATGTTACCGAAAGTCGTCGAAATGTCCAGAATGTTTGCTAGATGTCAAGAACATCGTTGAAAACTTATCGGAATGTCCAAAATATTACCCCCCCCAAAAAAAAAAGAATAAATGCAAAAATTACAGTAAAAAAATATAACAAAATGTGTTAAATATTGATAAAAGATGCAACGCTTCAGTTATCTGCCTCTGTAGATTTGTAACAGTGAATGCTTTAGATACTGTGACCTAAATAACATCACCCAAGTTACAAGTTTCATTCAAGAGTCGATTGTTGATGTGATGCATGATGGTTGTTTTGCCAACTCCCCCCATTCCGTAAATTCCAATCCTTCTAACCTCATCATCCATCAGGTATTCCCGAACTTTCTCTATGTTCCATGCACTTGTGATTTCACCAAGAGATCCAGTAGTTGGTATGAGCTGTGCACTATTTGGGAATGCATCAATCAACAAATCATTAGAAAATCTGCACTTTTCTTGCACCTCTACCACTTAATCTTATCCACAACAAGCTTTCGCAACTGTACGCACGAGAAGACATTCTTCCATCCAACTATTTGTTGCTCTTGTATTTGCAATGTTTGGGCATCACCTATTATCCTTTGCACATCTTTTTGCCAAACTTCAACTTCTTTCTTTCGCCATTTCCTTGACCACTGCTCTGTAATGCTCACTTCTTTATTTATGTCATTCTCTTGACTTCTTAAGTATTCCGTCTTTCGTTTGAGATTTTTCATGTTAGCATCAAGGCAATTGATACATCCAACCCATTTTTGAGTTGCTTCCCACATACTCTTCCCAATTTCAAAGATTGAATGTAAGAATTGCATGGTGTGGTCAGTTCCTGCAAATATTGAAGAGGATTGTTTTTAACTTCAATATCAATTCTGAAAGTTGTTAGAAAGAAATTTGAAATCTGATTTACAAAAGCAAGAGAGAGAGAGAGAGAGAGAGAGAGGAAATTACGCTAATATATGCAAATTGTCTCAATATTCACCTCAAAACAATAGAAAATCAGTCTTGAATTACTGACAAAAGTGTTGGATCACTCCATGTGAGGAGTGGAGAACCCACTAGAGAGAGTGGGGGTGGCATATCCCCATTGAAGATGAGTAGAGGTGGCAGCCACCCCACTCATCAATTCAGTCTTCTCTTTCTTTGGCTCCTTTGATATGTATAAAAAGATGTGAGGCAGAGAGACCGTCTCTCTTAGTGTGAGAGAGGGAGACGGGTGAGTAGGTGAGTGAGGATAGTGTGAGCTCCTCCTCTATTGTAATCTTTATGTAATATCTTTATCGTTATAGTGATAATCGGTTACTCTCCCGTAGACATAGGCATTGAGGCCGAACCATGTTAAATATGGTGTCTCCTTGAGTATGGGTGTATGTTTCTGCATGGTATAATTTCTGGAAGGTCTTGGACGGGATCCCCAATCCCCAACAAGTGGTATCAGAGCCTCGTCGGTCATTTTCGAAACAAAAACAGAGGGTTTTTTTTAAACTGTCCAGAAATCAAATTACTTGAAATCAAGTTTTGAGCAAACTAGGAGCAAGGCCTTAACGACAGGAGTCCAGAAATGCAAAGAAGAGTTCCATAGGAGACTGGACACTCTCTCATGCGCTTCCTGAAGAGGGTCCGTGAAGCCCAGTTTCAGTATGCGCTCTACGCGCCGATTGCACAAACGACGCGTCACCCCACACACAGGCACGGGCTCCACGTGCGGCAAAAGGAAGAGGGTGAATGGTGCGCGCACGTGTGAGTGATGTTGCCGACACGCCAACTCACCACGTCATCGCCACGTGGCACCATGTCAGTGAAGGACTGCCACGTGGCTGCCATGTCATCAGTCCAATCAATGCCACGTGGTAGCCCGGTCAGCACCACATTGGCTGTCGCATCATCTGCCACATCAGCATACGGAGGAGTGATCTAGTGCTACGCGCTAAGGTGCAGCCGCAGATTTGAAGCGTCCAAATATTTTGGCTTTCTCTGAGCCATTTGGAGTCCATTTCTGATGATCCAATAATGGTTTCTAACTATTTAGAGTATTCCGGACACATCCGTATGGTCAGATTTTAGAATCGGAGTTTCTGTAAAAAAAAGTAGATTAAAGTGGCAGACGGCGTTAGGTGCAATGGATGGAATATTCTGTTGGAACAGAATATTCCCTAAACTTTTGCAAATTGCAATTTGGCCCCTGTAGTTTGTGAAATTACAGTTTGGTCCCGGGTGTTTGAAAAATTTACAATTTTGCCCTAGTTTTTGGGGAAATTGTTTCAGTGAAGTTCCTGGAAGTGCAGCGAAGGTTGGTCCTAGCTAAACAGACTGTTCTGGACGCAACCGCAAGGTCAGAATAGTAAAATTCTAAACGGTTTTTAAAGACTGTCAAAACATGGTCATTTTTCATCTTCAATAGTCAAAGGAAGGTTGCCAGATATTGTGGAACGCTACGGATTCACTAAATAGGTTAGAATGGACAGATTCTGACCAGATTGGACAACCAGATACAGATCAAGATAGATCATTAAAGACTAAAGGAGATCAGGCTTGATCAAGTAATGGATTGAGGGAGATCAGGATTGGTCAGGGCGCAATTAGAAGATTACAGAGATGATTATCTCTAGAGGTGATTGAAAGATCTGGGTCAATCAGAAGAGAAGACCATTCATCAACGTATAGATGATTTGGCAACAAGTATTGGCTCAAGGGAATTTTGTAGTAGTTGGAGCTACTGTCAAACATAATACAAGAAGTACTGGTAGTATGTGAACGTGGAAAGGCAACAGCTGCAGTAGCGTACACATATGGTATAGGAGCACGTGGCTATGATAGCATAGATGTGTACGTAGGAATGTCGTACAAAGTGCAGGCGTACAACAGTATAAGAGTACGCAGCAGAGTTGTACAAAGGTGCAATGTGCCGGATTTTGGCCTGGCAACAGCAACTAGTTCACAGAAGAAAGCTCCAGATAGAGAAATTGAAAGGGATAAGACACTACAGTGTGCACCCCGAGAGAGGCAGATCTCTTTCTTTGTCCTGAATTTGGTTCATGGTAGTGAAGTCGCGCTGGACACCCAGAGAGTTTGGGTGGAGTCACCTCAACAAGGAAAGTATAAGCATTCCTGATGATAGAGGTGCGAGCCATGCAGGATAATGTGTGGCGGTTGAAGACATTCCAAGTAGGAGGTGCAGATTCACTCCGGATGCCCGGTGGAATGAAGGCATATTTGTACAACGGTGTTTTATCATCCATGTGGGTAATGGGGGTGAAAAATTTTGTTCACTCGGTTGAAGCTAATTGGAAGCCAATTGAAGACCCTTCAGAGTCAGTTGCAAAAGTTATCAGTTCATTTGGAGACTCTTGGGTTAGTTACAGAACTTCAGAGTTCATTGGGTTTTTCTCTAGGGGATAGAGAGAACCAGCATTGGTAGAGTGTACTACGGACATTTGACATGTGTAATAAGTCCAAATAATAATACTTTATTGGCATTGGCCTCTGTGGAGGCATTGGAGATCCTTCGTGGATCATTGTTGGAAGACTCACATCTGGTGAAGCCTTGGTTTCCGCATTTGTCGATTTGAAGGAGAATGTGTGACAATCTACTTCAGATCTTGGTAGAGCGTTGGCATTTTTTGCTCAATGTCTATTGGAGGCATTGTTGTTGGCGGTCTTTCACAAATTACTTACGATTTTCAGAGTCATGGTTTATTGAGATTTATTATCGTAGTTGGGATCTATGAGCGTGTCTGATTAGATCCAGGGGTGTCTCCGATTTGTGAGACTTGATTGTTTCCTCTGCTTATGGATTTTCATTTCACAATCTTCTTTATATTCGAAGACATCAGCTATTGGTAGTCTGGGTGACGATTCAGGCTCCGGGTGTTTGATTCTGTGGAAGTGGTAAGACCGTTGGTGTTCATTGAAGATTGGAAGAGATTTTTGCGGAGAAACGTGAAGATGGTGATTTTTGTGAATCTCATGTGTTGGGATCCATCCCTTAATCTTCCATTGGATTTGGAGGGGATAGATAATTTGTAGACTCGGTGGAGTCAGCCGGGATTGTTGAAGTTGTGCATTTACGATGCATGCGCCTTTGGGCGGTTTTTTTAGCAGCTGTGAAGATGGTGCATCATCTTGTGTTTGCCGGTTAGAATGGCAGTTGGAGGAATCTGGAGTTTGCTCGACACTTTAGAATTATTTTTTTTGGCTCTTGGTATTTTGTTAGTTCGTTTGAAGTTTGTTTCGATACTTCCGAACTGGTTAGAGCCTGACTGCATCCACAGTCAAGTTTTGTTTGGTGGAGAACTTGCCTCAGTTCTTGGAGTAATTATTTGGCTCTTTTCATTAGTACGAGCTTGAAAAGAGCAGTATTGTGTTCGATGGTTGATCGGACATGATGTTTTTGGTACCGCTTTCGAAGTTGCTTTGACGGAGAATTTGAAGCCTCTCTTGTTTAGTCCCCTCAGCATTGGTTCAAGTGGGTCGCTCACCATGTTTTGTTTGGAGTTGTCAAGGACAACTTGTTTGGCACCTATGGAAATCGGAACTTGGCATTATGGTGGAGCTTGAGTTGTAAAAAATTGAAGAGCTAGCTCGATTGGTTCTGCATGTGCTTTGCATTGGCTCAATGTGATTTTGAGCAACAGAATCTGCTATGTTTTGGAAGAGCGCTTGTGTCTTGTACAGGAGATAGCATTCAGTTTTGACTGAATGGTTGGATACCTGGGTTATGGTATCAGTTTGATGAAACAGAGTCGTTGCGAATCTCTCAGGCGAGCTCGAGCGTAGGAGTAGAGATAGAGCCATGATGAACACTCAAGAAGTATGGGTGCGGTTACTATGCTAGGTGTTGCATAGTTGGTGACTTGTATAGATCTGTTGAAGTTGCTTTGGTAGAGAGAGCTACTGTCAACCGTCAATCTAGTAATACAAGTGAAAGATGCGCAGGTAAGGCGTATTGCTGAACTAGAGATCAAGGATTGCAAAAGGCATGAACAACAAGTGTGTGGAAACGCTGGGAAGTTGTCCAGGAGTGCAAAGAGTGCAAAAGGCAAATGCTGATAGTTTAGGATAGTTTATAGGAAACTCCGAGCAAAGAAAACTAGGACGTTGATGAAACAAACAATGAGTTTTCTGTTGCTCCAATGATTGGTCGTGCGAGGTAATGCATGTCAGTCAAGGGCATCCAATCAGTGGGTGCAGGACATCCAATCAAGGGGTGTCGGATATCTTGGTTACACAAGTTCAAGAATAGTAGGTGAAGACATCCGAGACAGGAAGCGTGGAAAAGATCTGTGGGAGATAGGAGCAAAGGCTCTCTCCAAATCAGAGAGTGGTGTGAGTTGAGTTGAGGATGTAGGATTCCCTCCTCCTCTTGTATCTCTGGTGTATTAACTCTAGCTTCAGGGTATACAGCGTCTCAGTGAGGAGATGAAGATTCTGTTGAAATTTGGGCATGACAAGATTAGCAGCAGTGTGTGCAGTGGATCAACTCACACGGGTTGAGAGGGTGATTTGTTGGATCAATCCATCTGAGGAGTGGAGAACCCACTAGAGAGAGTGGGGGTGCCACCTCCCCATTGAAGATGGGTGGGGGTGGTAGCCACCCCACTCACCCATTCAGTCTTCTCTTTCTTCAGCTCCTTTGATATATATAAAGAGATGTGAGGTAGAGAGACCGTCTCTCTTGGTGTAAGAGAGGGAGACGGGTGAGTGGGTGAGTGAGGATAATGTGAGCTCTTCCTCTATTGTAATCTTTCTGTAATATCTCCATTGTTATAGTGATAACCAGTTACTCTCCCGTGGACGTAGGCATTGAGGTTGAACCATGTTAAATATGGTGTCTCCTTGAGTGTGGGTGTATGTTTCTGCATGGTATAATTTTTGGAAGGTCTTGGGCGGGATCCCCAATCCCCAATAAGAAGAGTGATTGTGCTAAATATATATTAGTAACAATGAACCAGCATTTATGTTGTTCAAGAATTGCTGCTTTGGTGTTGTTTGTAAATTTCGAGTAGGTGGGTGATCTGAAACACAAACAAGAATCGATGACTGAGTTTGGAATCATTACACACCTAAACCCATAAAACCTCTAAAAAGAAGCTAATTTTATTTATTCTTGTGTATCGATAACATATTTTAATGTTACTACTAGTTGCATTTTACTACAAGTGTAAATGAATTGTGCAATATCCTGGAAAACTTGCAATTTTGCAAATATATTTATTTATTTTATTTTATTATTTTTTTTATTTTTGCTGAAAGGAATTCCCTAACAAGTAGCACGGCACACTATTTTTAGAGCTTCTATTTTCAGATATAAAAATAAGTTTCTAAATACATAATTAAACTTGTCTCAATTATTTGCCTAAAAAAATCACAAAGCTACATACTCCTAGAACATGAATTGAAACAATTCAGTTTTTTATTAAAAAAATACACACACACTAGGGATGGCAAAATACCCCGATCTGTCGGGTCCCCGACTCTCCCCGACCCAAATGGGATGGGTTCGCGGGTGGTTGAATATGGTAGGGTCGAATTTGGGAAAACCTTTGAACAACCGATTGGGTTCGGGTCGGGGGTGAGGGAGAGAATTTTTTAACCCAAACCCTACCCAACACACACACACACATATATATATTATATGTAGTGTGCTCATGCCAGAACTAAAACTAGAACTGTACACCCTCTTTATTTTAGGAGAAAGAAGACACAAGTAACTTGAAGACCAAGAAGAACAACAGCTTACTGTTAATACATATGTTTTACTTTATTCTTAGTTTGGAAAATTAAAGGAAGAGCAATTATTTACTATTTTATAGATCAGGTCAGCAATCAACTATAATGGACCAGGGTCCTCTGTCTACCAGCAAAAAAAAACCCAAATTCCTCTGTCCCATCTCTCAATACATTCCTAACCATTGGATCATGTAGAAATCTCAACGCGCCTAAATTTTGAGGCATGATCCAATAGTAAGGTTGGAAAATTTATGTAATTCCCATAGAAGCATTGTTTGAATTTTAGGAGCATTTCTAATCCTTAACCTTTTAACAATTAATTCATGTTTTGAAAATTGTTCCTTCATGAGATCCATGCTTTTAACAATTAATTCTGTTTCAGACAAATTGGGATATTTTTGTCTTAATTTTGTTTGAATTTGTAAAAACGTATTTTGGGTAACTGGTTGGCTGGGAATGGTTTTTTGAACAGCATCCCAGCAAGCTTGAGAATAAGCCTTATTTTTCTGGACAATTTCTAGTAAAGTAGGTTTCATACCCTTATCCCACCATCTTACAAAGAAAACTCTTTTAAAACGTAGGATCTTATTCTGGTAGTCACATTGAAAGTCCTATTTCCAAATCCATGGAATACCAAAACGCATTGTGAAATGGACTAAGGATTTAGTAATGGAAATATCCTTATTAACTGGTAAATGGGAATATGCAACATGCCATTCATTATAGGCTTCCCTGATTGGTACTGGTAAAACTTCTAACTGTAACCCAAATTTATCCCACCAAACGAGGAACCAAGAAGGAACATCGTTTTTGAGAACATCAAGGCAAATACGGATAAACTAAGAATGGTTGTTGATGGGATTCTAGTAATAAAATGTCTGAGTAAAAGCATCGATATAGTCCCAATAACTATACCGGGTTTCCCTATTACGAATGTCAAGCAGACGAGTAGTATGCGGATGAATGCCCCATGTGGTAATGGGCATAATGTTTCGAATAGTAATTTTACTATACTGGATTGGACTGGCAGTTTTGAAAGGATTATGCAAAGTATGCTTGATCTCCGCGGCTGCAATTTTAATGAGGATATGTTCATAAACATCTATGTACTAGTCAAAATAGGGAGGAAATTATTGCGTGGTAAGATACCGACACTTGATTTCCCATGGATCAGTCATCCATTTTTCATCTGCTGGTTTAATGTAGAGGACGGATTCCTTAGTAATACTGTTGGCAGTATACTGTTCTTTAGGCTTCAGGAGAATATCCTTAACCGTTTGACTAGAGTCACCTTTACTGGTAAAGGCTTGGAGCCTTGGAAATTCTGTTTGATAGGGGTTAGAGCCCCTGCCACGGCCTCTACGGCCCTGGCCTCTGCTGGTCATGAGTTTGTCGAGCCCTGCAAGTATTCACGGGTTAGGAAATCTGATAAAGAATTCTGTTCACCTTTGATATATATTCAATATCAAAGTCAAATACTAATAAAATACTTTGCCAAGTGGCAAATATCTGTTTAGATGCTAAATTTAAAACATCTTTTTTAAAAATCTGTTTAGTTGCAGAACAATCAACTCGAACAAGGAAATGCTGATTGAAAAGATCATCCTGAAATTTTAATACACATTAAACAATGGCTAAACTTTCCTGTTTAATAGTTGGATAATTTAAAGCAAGTCTTTTCCAACTACCAGAGTGAAACCGTAAAAGCTCTTCTGTTAAAGTGGTAGGATTAACTTGTTGTAAAATACCACCAAAAACCTGATTAGAAGTATTTGTTTCAACAATTTTCTTCTAAGATGGGTTAGGAAGATGAAGGCAAGGGAGTTGTTTAACTTTAGCCTTTATTTTCTGTACTGCTTTGGTATGTTCAATAGACCAAGGATGAGGATTTTTCTGTAATCTAGTATATAGGATAGATGCATCCTGAGATAACTGCTGATAATAGTCTCGAATATAATTCAGACTACCTAGAAATCACTGTAATTGAGTTTTATCTTTAATTTCATCAGGGAATTTAGATGAAAACTCTATGCTGCGATCGATAGGGATAATACTACCATGGTGAATATTATGACCCAAAAATTGTATAGTTGTTTGGAGAAGTTTCATTTTTGGTGCAGAAATAACCAAACCATTTCTGATAATAACATTCTTAAAATATTAAGATGTTTAATATGCTGGTCAATGGATGATGAAAATATAAGAACATCATCAATATAGCAAATAGCAAATTCTGCATATAGAGTGAATATATCATTCGTAATGTGTTGAAATTCTGAAGGAGCATTTTTTAAACCAAATGGCATAACATTCCATTCAAAATGTCTGAAGGGTACTGTAAAAGCAGTTTTTTAGCGATCCTGTTCGGCAATTTGGACTTGCCAATATCCTGATTTCATATCAAATTTAGAAAAAATGATAGCATCCTGTAAACGATCTAAAAGATCTTTTTTATTTGGAATCGGATACCTGATCCATTTCAAGGCATCATTAAGAGGTTTATAATTGATGACCAATCTCAGCACCCTTCTTTCTATTTCTGTATTTTATTAACATAAAATGTTGTACAACTTCAAGGTGAGTGACTAATTCTGATTAATTTTTTTCTGGAGAAGAGAATCGATTTTTGTTTTACAAAGTTCAAGATAGTCTTTTTTTCATTTGACTAGGTCGAGCTTTGGTAGGGATTAATCTTTCATCAAAATTTGGTTCATAGGGAAGAGAAACTATATGCCTTTTTCTTTCCCAAAAAGCAGTAGGAAGATCATTACAAATTTCTGTCTGAAATTCTTTTTCAAGACACTTGATTTTATTCTGCAAAGAAGGTTGTTGTAACCTTCCTTTGTTTAGTTGTAAGAAAATGAATTTCTGTTTGAAGAAAATTAATTTGTTTTTCTTTAAAAGTAACTAAATCGCGAATTTGATCTAGCTCTTTTGTATAGGGTTCTGTTATAAACTCAAAAATGATCAGTTGATTACTGATAGTTGTATGTATGCCTATAGGATCGACTTTAGTAATAGGCATTAACAGACATAAAAATAGTGTTCCCAAAATAATAATGGGAGACATATTTCTGATAAGGACAAAAGAGGTAGATAAAAAATGCCCTGATTACAGATAAGAGCTTTAGGTATTTTATACTTGATATGCGTAGAATTACCACTAGCACTAGTAAGTGACTGGGTAGTTTTCTGAAAATATTTAGTCGGAATTAATCCTTCATGTATACAATTCATGTTAGCACCACTATCAACAAGAGCAACTGCATCTTTGATAATAAAATCAGGTTGTATAACAAAAGTAATACGAATATACCATTTCTAAAATGTAAGTTGATTGACAAGCATTAAATACTGATTATACAGAAGTTTCTGGGGCAATATCTTTACCCTTGTGAGTGGCATTTTTAAACTGACGTATGTCAGCTTGGATAGTTTGGTTGGCAATTTGAAGATGCCTAATTTCTGTTTTCAAGACATTACTTTCCATTCTAAGGTCCTGAATAGTGATTGGTTTCTCAGTAACAGGTGAAGATTGTATCCTGTTTAAAACATCCTTCATACTGTATGATTGAAGGAGGATTAAAGGTGGTTCAGTAGCAGCTTTCTGTTGTTGAGAACAAATATCTAAAAAATTTAATTTCATTTCTGGATCCTTGATTTTCTTAGCAAGGTCTAACATGAATTTCTGATCATCAGCTAGAACATGAATACTAGGACCTCCAAGATCCAAACCATTCATTTCAACAATTGATTTCCAATAATTTATTTTAGAAATTTTATTCAGATTTGTAGAACAAGAACAATTAGGTTCTGATGTATCTGACTCACTACTAGATGTAGAAGGAGAGTAAAGCTCAACAAGTCCATCTAACTCAGAGTTAGTGTCTGTTTCTTCTTCAGATAAAGTCTATAATAGCTGTTGAGCAATAATAGGATCTAAAGACATTTCATTAATCTTCTGTTTTAATTTTGATCGACACCGGTTAGCATAATGTCCTATTGTACCACACTTATAACATTTAATATCTTTTTTAGAAGTTCTCCTTTTAGCTGTAGGTTTACGGGTTGGAAGAGAAAACTTTTTCTGGAAAGAAGCTGAAGGAATACATTTGGTTTTTTTTATGATACTATTTAGAAGGCTTTTAATGATATGGTTTTATGGGTTTGGAAGGATACTGGATTTTGGTGTCATAAGCAAATTGATCACAAAATTCACCTAATTCTTTTTTTCTAGTAAGATTTTGTTTTTTCATTAATTTGATATTGGAGTTTAAGGTCATAAGGCCCACAAGTTGGCCATAATCGTACTGGTCGTAAGGTATGGCCATACGATCATGGCGATCCCTAAGTTTTTTCTGAACTTTTTTTGCAAAAAGGATAGGAAGGTCATTAATGAATTTGGCTTTCCAATGTTCACTGTTAGCATCAGGTCGCTGCATGACCTTCATCAAGAACACATCTTTATACCAACGAAAATGTGTTAAAGAAGGACATCTAAGGTTCTGGAGGAGTTCATGACTACGGTCATTACTAACGGAGTGTGTTCCAATAAAATGATAAATAATTGTCTGGATTAAGGCATATACTGCATCTTCTTTGTGAACTGTAGTATTAGTGGTCTGATCAGTTTCAATTTTAACAGTACTTAAAACTTCATTTTGTTGAGCAGAGGTGAGAACATTATCCCACCATCCTTTAAGGATGCCGGTGAATCCGTTAACAATGAATTTAGCGATCTGATGATCAGAATTATTATTCGGTTTACAAATTGTAGCATACATAAGAATTTTATGTATTAACTCAAATATCTGATATTCAAAATAACCATCTAAATTCCATTCATAGATGGTTTTTCCATGATACGAATCTTGGCTATGAAAGAAATCTTCTTCATAAACAAGATCTTGAGGAGTTGGTCTATGATAATAATACTAACTAGATCCTGTTAAGGTTGTTCTTCTTGTTTGTTTGGGGAAGACAGTTCGATTGACATATTGCATGTCCTGAAAATTATTCTGAATCTCATAAATGAGAGAAGGGGTAATTTCTTCATCCTACTGATTTAATTCTGGAGTTTGTTGAGCTGACAACATATTGATTGAACTGTTTCCTGGCGCGGATTTACCTAAATTTAAATCAGACATCTTTTTCAAAAGGGTATCCATGAATTCATTGTCCTGATAAGGAGAACATAACTTAAAATTGGTTACTTCTAATGGTGGTTTTATGTTTACTAGTTGAATAGTTGAGGCTGGTGTCAGAACCAATTGACTGTTTTTAAAAGAATCAATGGTTTCTGTAACGCCCTCAAAATTAACCCATTATATATCATTGACATGCATTATTTAAAGAAGACAATTTATTAATTCATTCATCAGAGTATTACTAAATAAAGCATTACATGTAACATCGAATAAAATGCCCTACAGGCTTACATCTTTCCAAGCCAACACTTGGATACAAAAATATGAGTTCTAACTCAATACAAGAAAAGCCCTAGGCTTGAACGTTTACATGTACTAATAATTAAAGACAATTAACTAAAGGTAGTCTTCTCCAATCCAGAAGCCAAACCCTCCCAAGCTAAGTCCTTGGAGGTAGTTTATCACCTGAACCTGAAAATGATGTTCCCATAATAGGCATAACTACAAAGGAAAATGGGATTCTATGATAATCAACCTCTATATCACAACCCCTAACACCTTGTTTCAAAATCAATTCACCCCCAAGAGGCGACACTACACAAATAGGAGATGCTAACTGTGC
>NW_021024984.1:969646-980622 GCF_004153795.1 Camellia sinensis | reverse complement strand
GAAGCTCGCTCGAGCCAAGAATGCAATGCTACAGGTCCATACTGGACGCCATCTCTCGCTCGAGCGACCAACTCCTCGCTCGAGCGAAGAACCAAAATCCTGGACAGCAACACTTGGTTTCTAAACCCAACCAACCTGAAACAAACCTGCCCAACACATCCTATAATTCCAAATGAGAAAATAAAGGACAACAACAACAATTATACAATGACAGAATCTACGGAACCTAAGTCCGGATACAATAATCAAATGGGAAAAGACCGGGGTCGCTATAGTTTCCTCGATTCTAATTAATTGTTTTCCTACTGTTTGAAAACATAGATTAGTATAATTATTCTGTTTAATGAGTGGTATAATATCTTTCACGTGTAGTGTATCTTTTTGCATCATTCTGGTAGGAGTTTCCACATAAGCAATGATGGCCAATGGCTGTTGTGAAACTTCACTAGAGACTAACTCTAAAGGCTGTGGTGGTGGATGGACAGAGACAATGGTTTGACCACCTACTGTTAACCATGTCCTTTGGATATTTTCCAAGATAGTAAGCTGCTGGTTAGGAACTGCATCCATAATGGTGCTGTATTCATTGTACCATTAAGGAAAATATCTAAGTATTTGATATTTCTCTAAATGATATTAATATTGCTTTTTAAAATGTTGAAGTTGTTCTGGATTATGGTTATTGAAATACCATGTTCTAAATTCTTGATATTTATTTTGCATAAAATCCTGGTTTAATTGTTTTCTAATTTCACTTCCTGGTGTAAAGTCCATTTAAATTTCAAAGTTCATATCACTAGCGGTTGGGCTTTCTGGCCTTTTGGTTGCATACACTCCATGAGGTATTTGGTTTTCGGATATGTGAACGCCTCGAATGACAGGATCTATGAGGTATTCTGGCTATGTATCACTTGGTGGCCGTGATGGCATCCCTTGTAATACAAATTCAATAGGTTCGGATGTTGACTGTCTAGATGACTTAGGAAGATCTACTCTGTATGAAGGAGCAGTTCTAAAACTAGTATTAGACATGCTTCTAGATAATGGTCTAGAACGTCGGTTAAAAGTGAGGTATACATTACCTCCTTGAGTCTGTACAACATCGTCAATAGTTTGCCTAATAATTGGTCGAACTGGTACAGCATTAGGAATTTGCCATTTTTCAAGCAAAGTAATGTTTTGCCAAGGTATCATCCTAGGCACCCCAACTTGACTACTGAAAAGGTTTGTATCAATTAGGACTGTATGTCCTAATTTGCTTTGTTTTCTGGTATAAGGATTCAAGGTGGTTAACACTTTCAGATCAATCCTAGAGATAACTCTAAAAGGTGGTGATCTGGGTAGATATTGATAACCATGTGACAGAACTCTAAGCTCTAGGACTTTTGATAGATTAGGGTCAATAAGTGCTATACTTAGATTAGGGTATATGTTAAAATATATTGGTCCGTGGGAAAGACTGGTTTCTATAGCTCCCATGAGTGATGCTTTCCAATCTAGGCATCGCCCATCTCGGAGAGTACACTGAATACTGGTGCTTTGCCCAAGCAAAGTCAAGGGTTTGAATGCTATATGAACCGGTCCTATATGGACATACTTGTATTTCTATAAAAATGGATATAAATCTTGGATGTGAAGGAGATACATGATCTCATCATCATTCTGTATGGGAACAGCATGTTCAAAGGTTTTGATTATTTTTCTACTGGTAAAGTCAAAGGTTCCTATCTTGTTGTAAATAGTATATGGTTTGACTTTCGGGATAGTCCATTTGTCTAGGGCTTCCTTTACATCCTGGTAGGCTACTAATTCTGCTGCTTCTAAAGTAGAAGCTACTGTATTGGCTACTGTTGTGATGGTTGCTTCTTTTGCCATTGGTTGTGTGTGACCATATGTGTATAATTTAAGAAAATTGGGATTAATTATTGACACAAAAACTATTTTCTTTAATGCTTTTGGTCTTTGACCATAGTGGTTTTGGCTTTTGTCACTGGTTACTGTTGTGGTTGCAGTTGCAAAAACTTGAGCTTGTGTTTATCAAACCATTGAGTTTTGGATTGTATTTAATTATCGATTTTTTTGAGATATCGAATGGTGAATCCTATGAGTTCATAAACTGTATGATTATTGAACTCACCTTATTGGAATTATTTTTTATCTTTTAATGTTAACTGAAGTGTAGGACTTTTTCTTTACACTCTTGAATCACAGAAGATTTATGAAAAATCTTTGTCGTTCAACTTTACTTATTGAACCAACTAAGCTAACTCAATTTATCACCATTATATAATCTTATTTAGAGGCCAGGATGTCAATCCCTGCTAAAGGCAAAGATTAACAATCTCCTCAATTATGGGGTTTCTTTATTGGGTTATTTGTTGTGTTGTTTATCTCTTTTTTATATTTGTTAAGTTGATTGTTGAGCTTCTATGATTGTTGGACTATGATAATCTGAATGTGAAATTCTTTTCAAATTTTTAAATAATCCCCTATCAATTGACCTAAAAATATTCTTACTAAAATTTTTATTTTCCCCTCCCAAACACACATTAATATGTACTAATTGGGCGTTCGTTTTTGTATATACTCATTGAGCTATCAAATTGATTATCTTCTTTTTTATTACAGGTCCAGAGGAATGGTATTGTGCAAGTCATTTTTGGGATAAAGTACTAAGAGTAGAGTTATTTTGAATTATTTTGTTGAGACATTAGCTTTTACTCAATTATAGAACTCTAGTTTACTTGATGGTGACAATACATGAACTCCAACTAAACTGAATTTGTGGATTGTTTTTGAGACTTTTGGTATTGTTGATTAAAGTATTGCTGATTGAGGTTTTATCTCTTGATTACCATGATTATTGTGGAATGAGATTGAATTTCTCATCTCAACAGCCCTGTATACTCACAGGATGAAGTCTTATGTGTGGCATTGTCAGGTGCCTAGCTTGGCTAGTTTTGCCCGTAATATTTTTTTGTTTAAAATTCTAAGGATTAACAGTATAATTTATTTATTCCAAGTGTTAAAATAAAATTTCACTGAAATTAGAGGGACAAACTATGTAATTAGCCTAGTTATTTTCAATATTGGATTTGTTACTTTCTAATTTGACGCAAGAGTGGCAACAGTGGAGCCATTATCTTTAATTATTTGCACCAAAAAAAAGTAGTTGTTGCAGCTTGCAAGCTCAAGTTCTTCTGGGGATTAGAAACAAATAGTCACAACACCCAAATATTAACATTAATTTTTTACTGAATGGAAATATAATGGGTCCAAATGACCTAGTGTTTTTTCAGGGATTTGCTTTCCAACAATGGTATGTACTTAGAAAAATTATTAGATAGTCGAGATTCATTTCATGTGTAGTTTTTACTATACAAAAATTAGATTTAAGCTACACATCATTTTTATAATTAAATTTCTAATAAACTTTTCTAGATTCTTAAGATGTTTGCTTGTTTCCAAGTTGGATCCAAATATGACCCAATTTTTTTTTTTTTTTTTGTGTGTGTGGATACATTAGATTTTTGTAATCAATTAATTTTTTAAGAATAACAGCTTGTTTGGTTTCGTTTTTTTGAAAACAGTTTTCAGAAAATTTTACTTTCTTATTTTTCATATTTTCTTGTTTTTACTGGATTTTTTTAATATTTTAAGCAATTTTTTTTTTAATTTTTAGACACACTTAACATTGCACATAAAAAGTATAATTTTTGTGAAAAAATCTTTTAAAAATTCAATAAATACCAAAAATACAAAAAAAATACAAAATTTTAGAATATTTTTCGTATTTTTATGTATTTGTTAATTTTTTAAAATATTTTTTCACAAATTTTTTACTTTTTAGATACATTTAAGTAAGGTGCAAATTTTTTAAATATTAATTTTTTATCTTCCTACAATTTTCCAAACTAAGAAGTAAAACATCGTATTGTATATATTACCAAGCTAGAGAAGTCAGCAGTATGCTTTTATTCTTCTTTAGTCTGGAAGTCATTTATGCCTTCTTTCTTCTACAATGGAGAGGAGCAGGAGTTCAAGTTTCAATTGAGACACGAGCTTGCTCTCTCTCTCCCTCTCTCTGTAATGTGTTTTTTACTTTTTGTTAAAAAACTGAATTCTTGAATAACATAAATGCTGGTCCATTGTTACTAATATCTATTTAGCAGTCATTCTTTTGTCAGTGTTTGCTTTCCCTTGCTTTTGTTCCTTTAATCAAATTTGAAATTGCTTTTGAATGGCAGTGTCACAATTGATATTGAAGTTTTCTTCAAGATTTTTTCCCCTTTTAACTACATTCCTCTGCAACTTTGATATTTGTAGGAACCAACCACACCACACCATGGAATTCTTAGTTTCAATATTTGAAATTGTGTAGAATTTGGGTGAAGCAACTGGAAAATGGTTTGGATATATCAACAGCCTTGATGCAAACTTCAAAATTTTCAAAAGAAAGATAGAGGAATTAAGCAGTCAAGAGGATGATATAAAGACTGAACTCAGCAGTGCAGAGCAGCGGTCAGGGAAAAGAAAAAAGAAAATAGTTCCAGACTGGCTCGGTGATGTGAAAACTTTGCAAAGACATGAGCAAGAAGTAGTAGGATGGAAGAATGTCTTCTCACGTGTAAAATTGGGAAAGCTTGTTGTGGAGAAGATTCAAGAGGTGGTAGAACTGCAGGAAAAGGATAGATTTTCTAATGGTTTGGTGATTGATGCACTTCCAACTAGTGGACGGTTCATACGAACAGTGGGATCTTTTTGTGAAAACACAAGTGCAAGGAATATGGAGAACGTTTGGAAATATGTGATGGATGATGAGGTTAGAAGGATTGGCATTTTTTAAATGGGGGGAATTGGCAAAACAACCATCATGCATCACATTAACAATGAACTCTTGAATGAAGCTTGTAACTTTGATGATGTTATTTGGGTCACAATATCTAAAGCATTCAACATTAAAGAAACCCTCTCAAGATCCTCAGACTAGTCTTCATAGGGTACTCTTTCTAATCACCAGCTCATACCATGAATCAAGGACTAGTTGATCTTATGTTGAGAGCCATATCTCTTATCAAATCATGCATCCTCACACATTCTGCCTTATATATGTTGGTAAGATTCTCCAACAAGCAACTATTTACGAGTTTGTTCAATATAATGTGACCTTCATCGAACATTGCTTGTATACTGTTCTTCTCAATTATTAGTCCCTCGGCAATCTAATACTCTATAAGTTCTTTCATAGGGATTTTATGGACTTCTGGAAACAATGCACAATACAAGAAACAATGTTGGAGCTTTTCATCATTTAGGCGACTATAGCTAAATTTTAGTCACTCAAACACCTCACTTTCATTGTCCCTGATCTGTTTTGTCGAGCTGATCAATTCATTTAATGCATTTCTTCCCTCGTGAATGTCATTTACTCCTATCATACTTCCAGCTATAGTAACAATAGCAAGGGGCAGACGCATACATTCTTTGGCAACTTCTGTTGCAAATTCTTTCACTTTCGAAGTAAGCACTGTTTGATTTTCTTCAACCTTGCTCATAAATAGATTTAATGTTTCCTCTTCCGTGATAAGCTCCACTTCGACGGTTTTGCACTCCATCTTTCTACACACTTCTAACGATCTCGTAGTTAACACCAATTTACATCCATTAAATCTAGTTGGTTCTGGAATAACCACCTTCTCCAGAGGCAATGTTTCCCATAGATCGTCTACGATGAGCACATGCCTCCTCTTTTGGGAAAGCATTGTATATATTTCTGATGTTCTTCTTGTTTCATCCCCATAATTTGAAAGATCAAGATCCAGCTCTTCAGTTATCTGCCTCTGTAGATTTGTAACAGGAGAAAAGTTAGGGATCATGAAAATTTTTTCATGAAAGATTTATGATCCTTGGATTACCTTGATTAGTGTGTGGCGCTTTATTCTAAGTGTAATCCAAGGGTCACAAAGTTTTCATGATTATTTTCATGAAAGGTTTTTCATGATACCTAGCATTGTTGTTGTAACAGTGAATGCTTTAGATACTGTGACCCAAATAACATCACCGAAGTTACAAGTTTCATTCAAGAGTCGATTGTTGATGTGATGCATGATGGTTGTTTTGCCAACTCCCCCCATTCCGTAAATGCCAATCCTCTTGACCTCATCATCCATTAGGTATTCCCAAACTTTCTCCATGTTCCTTGCACTTGTGATTTCACCAAGAGATCCAGTAGTTGGTATGAACTGTGCACTATTTGGAAATGCATCAATCAACAATCATTAGAATCTGCCCTTTTCTTGCACCTCTACCACTTCCTTAATCTTATCCACAGCAAGCTTTCCCAACCGTACGCACAAGAAGACATTCTTCCATCCAACTATTTCTTGCTCTTGTATTTGCAATGTTTGGACATCACCTTTTATCCTTTGCACATCTTTTTTCCAAACTTCAACTTCTTTCTTTCGCCTTTTCCTTGATCGCTGCTCTGCAATGCTCACTTCTTTATTTATGTCATTCTCTTGACTGCTTAAGTATTCCGTCTTTCGTTTGAGATTTTTCATGTTTGCATCAAGGCAATTGATATATCCAACCCATTTTTTAGTTGTTTCCCACGTACTCTTCCCAATTTCAAAGATTGAATGTAAGAATTGTATGGTTTGGTCAGTTCCTGCAAATACTGAAGAGGATTGTTTTTAACTTCAATATCAATTCTGACAGTTGTTAGAGAGCAATTTGAAATTTGATTTACAAAAGCAAGAGAGAGAGAGAGGAAATTATGCTAATATATGCAAATTGTCTCCATATTCAGCTCAAAAAAATAGAAAATTAGTCTTGAATCACTGACAAAAGAGTGATTGTGCTAAATATATATTAGTAACAATGAACCAGCATTTACGTTGTTTAAGAATTGCTGCTCTGGTGTTGTTTGTAAATTTCAGATAGATGGGTGATCTGAAACACAAACAAGAATCGATGACTAAGTTTGGAATCATTACACACATAAACCCATAAAACCTCAAAAAAGAGACTGATTTTATTTATTCCTGTGTATCGATAACATATTTTAATGTTACTACTAGCTGCATTTTACTACAAGTGAGTGTAAATCATGTGAAATATCTTGGAAAACTAGCAATTTTGTAGATTTTTTTTTTTTTTTTTTTGGCTTTTTTTTTTTTTTTTTTTTTTGGCTGAAAGGAATTCCCTAACAAGTAGCACGGCACACTATTTTTAGAGCTTCTATTTTCAGAGATAAAAATAAGTTTCTAAATACATAATTAAACTTGTCTCAATTATTTGCCTCAAAAAAATCACAAAGCTACATACTCCTAGAACATGAATTGAAACAATTCAGTTTTTTATTAAAAAATACACACTAGGGATGGCAAAATACCCCAATCTGTCGGGTCCCCGACTCTCCCTGACCCTAATGGGATGGGCTCGGGGTTGGTTCAATAAGTTAGGGTTGGATTTGGGAAAACCTTTGAACAACCGATTGGGTTCGGGTCGAGGGTGAGGGAGTGAATTTTTTAACCCAAACCCTACCCAACACACACACACACATATATATATATTATATGTAGTGTGCTCATGCCAGAACTAAAACTAGAACTGTACACCCTCTTTATTTTAGGAGAAAGAAGACACAAGTAACTTGAAGACCAAGAAGAACAACAGCTTACTATTAATACATATGTTTTACTTTACTTCTTAGTTTGGAAAATTAAAGGAAGAGCAATTATTTACTATTTTATAGATCAGGTCAGCAATCAACTATAATGGACCAGGGTCCTCTGTCTACTCAGCAAAAAAAACCCAAATTCCTCTGTCCCATCTCTCAATACATTCCTAACCATTGGATCATGTAGAAATCTCAATGCGCCTAAATTTTGAGGCATGATCCAATAGTAAGGTTGGAAAATATATGTAATTCCCATAGAAGCGTTGTTTGAATTTTAGGAGCATCTCCAATCCTTAACCTTTTTTTCATCAAATTTAAATTTAATAAAAAAAGTGGTAAAATTTGTGTCTCCAATCCATTCATCAAATGTTGTCAAATCAAGGGAAAACCATTTTTTTCATCAAATTGAGAATTCATCAAATTTTTCGTCAAATTAGAATTTGATGAAAATTTAAAAAGATGAAGCATTGAGATGATTTTTTTTTTTTAAATCAAATTTGATGAAATTATAAATTTGAGATAGGAAGGGAATTAAGCATTTTACTAAAATTTGGAATCTTTTCATCAAATTTGAAAAGACCAAGCTTTTTACTAAAAATGAAAAAATGATGAAGGGTTGGAGATACTCTTACCGTTTGGTTGATGGATTTGGGTAGAAATTTGAAAGAAAAAGAAAAACGGCAGGTGAAATGTAAATAAAATATAGCTAGATTTCAGACACTTTTTTCATTTTCCTTCTCAAATTCTTACCCAAATGCATGAACCAAACACAGGCTACAGACTTGATTAGGTGAGAAAACCTAATTTAACAACAAATATGTTTAAAGATCATGACGAGACCGTGTGTCAATATAAAAGCTTGGGTTGTAAGATCTTTTCCCCAAAAACCGTTATTCAGGGTCAAACTTCAAATAATAGAAAAAGAAAAATTCTAAAACCAAAAAAAAAAATGAAAAGCAAGAGCAATGAAGGAAAACTGAGTCTTAGGAATCAAAGAAACGAACCTAATGATGGGTTGAGAGAGTGATGATACAGTTGATAAAGAAGCACTAGAAACCAAACAAAGAAGATGAAAATCGATTTTACAGACTAACAGAGAGTTTCCTTTTGCCATTGACAGCCTAGATTGAAGTGCATTGTCAAACCAAAGTGAATAAAATATGCATACTTAAAGTTACTGATTCTGGGTTAGCGGAAAGCGATATCTCCATACATGATGCATGTGAAATGTTAAAATCTGAAGAAAAAAAACCGCTCTGCCATCCACCCCACACACGTTAGCTGCATTGCGTTGGGGCAGTTACATATAGATTATTTAATATTTTTAAAAATTATAAATATCTATTATTATTATTTGGGGTTACTTATCACTAATTTATTTACACATATTTTAAAACTCATTTAATTCTAAAACAAAACTCTTGCACCAATTAATCCTACATATTTTTAATTGTTAACAAAAAATCTTTTTTTATTATATAAATTTGAAAACATTCCTATATCTTACCACCGACGGACTTTCGTCAAATAGTTACCAGAAACTTGCTAGAATGTTCAATATCACCAGGAAGTCATCGCAGTATCACCGGAAGTCCACTGGAGTATTGTTGGAATGCTTTGAATGTTACCGAAAGTCGCTGAAATGTCCAGAATGTTCGCTAGATGTCAAGAACATCGTTGAAAACTTACCGGAATGTCCAGAATATTACCCCAAAAAAAAAAAAAGAATAAATGCAGAAATTTGTTGGGTATACCTCCTTATTGGAGTGTGGGACCCAATTGGTTTGTTAAAGAATTGTAATTTGACTTGGTTTAGGTATAATATATTTTTTATATGTTATATTTGTGGAGACCCAATTCAATTTGGAAACAACTAAGGTTTGATAATAAACCCTAGATTCACAATATTGTTTTTCTCAAGAAAAAGTGGGCAGCTGCTACAACTTTGAGAAGACTAATTCGGTGGAAAAAAGTTGAGAGTGTGTGCTCCGTTTGTTTGTGGTGTATTTCAGTAGCTTTGGTGAAGTTGATTTGGGTTAGTTATTTTGGGTCTTCTCCAATTCTAATTTCGAAGATTTTGGTTCTTCTATTTGGTGAGGTCTTTCCTCTTTGTTTATTTGTAATTATTTGGAATTCACCTAAGGGTGGTTTGTAAGACCATTCGTGTCTCGTTTGTAATCGTTTGGAAACTATTTGGTTGATAGTGAAATCAGATTTCGATCCCGTGGACGTACCTCACATTGAGGGAACCACGTAAAAATTCTTGTGTTGCCTTTGATTTAATTTTTCCACATTAGTTTTTATTCCCATTGATTGATTTACTTGTGAGGAATCACATATTTTCCCTAACAACTGGTATCAGAGCTTACGGTTTATTTGGGTTTATTTATTTGTGTAAATCAATGGAGGGGAATGTGGGTCGTATGTCTAGCTTCAATGGAAGCAATTGGGTAACTTGGAAAACTAAAATGGAGGACCTATTATTTTGTAAAGATTTATATGGACCCATTGAGGGTGATTCTGGCAAACCCGAGGGTATGAAAGATGATGAATGGAATAGGCTTAATCGAAAAGCCATTGGTGTTATCCGTCAATGGATTGATGACAGTGTGTTAGCTATGGTGATGCCAATGGGAATTCAGGGTACGGAAATCAAGGCTGGAGGCCCGATCCCTCTCAGACTTCTGGAAGCTATGGGGCTCAGGCAAATGGTCCTCATGGTGGGCAAGGTGGATATGGTGGTGGGTATGGTGGTGCCCCAACTCGACAGGCTCAACAACAGTAATTTTGATGATTTCATTATGTTTGGGATTCAGTCTTTTTTGCTGTGAGGACATGCTGTCAATGCTTTCCCAATTTATCTGGCTGAAGGGGTGACTCTCGTTCGACGTCATGCATGCATTGGGACTGGTTGGATTGCTTGACTCCCAGTAGTTTGCAGTCTATTTTGCTAGCACAGAGGGATTCTGGTGTGTAATTTCCCCCAGTGTTGCTCTGGGAAGATATGATATGACACTAATGTTCTAATTTTCAATGGTAGATTGGACTGAAGGATTATAATTTTCTGTCACCATATCTTTACCAAACATAGTCATCTTTGTGCGAGTATATGGGTATAATCATGTAGAATTATCTTAAATTCTGTGATTGCTATGTTATTGTTGATATGTCTATTCATATGTGTGCATATTGGGTGTTTGGGAAGTGGGTTTTTATGTAGGTTTTTTTAGTTGTAGGATATTATTGGAGAAATTTTTTTTTGTGTTTGGGAAGATAGTTGGGTTTTTTTGTGGTT
>NW_021024984.1:949945-967785 GCF_004153795.1 Camellia sinensis | reverse complement strand
TCCCTTTTTTTTTTTTTTTTTTTGTGTGTGTGTGGCTTAATTGATGCATTCTGAATTTGCAAATACTATTTCTAAACATCTATTTGATTGCATTTAAAAACACTTCAAAGATGATTTGGTAGAACATCAAAATTACCAAATTCAATGATCTATTAATGCTAAATGTAAGTTTCGGTGACATTTGTAGACATGTATTGCAACAATTGGCCTCCTTGAAATTCTTGAGCTACCGGAAGTGAGAAAGACAAAGAAGAGATGTTGAAAGTTCCTTATGCTTCAGCAGTTGGTTCTTTGATGTACGCCATGGTTTGTACAAGGCCGGATATTGCTCACGCAGTTGGTGTGGTGAGTCGTTTTCTCTCTAATCCGGGTAAAGAACATTGGGCAGCGGTAAAATGGATTTTAAGGTATCTTCGAGGGACTTCGAAGGTGTGTTTGTGTTTTGGGGATGGTAAGCCGATGCTTGATGGGTTCACAGATTCTGACATGGCTAGTGATATTGATTCTAGGAAATCTACTTCGGGGTATTTGATGACTTTTGTAGGGGGAGCTGTGGCATGGCAATCTAAATTACAAAAATATGTTGCTCTCTCAACTACCGAAACTGAATTTATTGCTATTACAGAAGCTTGCAAAGAAGAGTTATGGTTAAAGAAATTTTTGCAAGAGTTGGGTTTGAAACAAGAAACGTATGTGTTTTAGTGTGATAGTCAAAGTGCTATTCACTTGAGAAAAAATTCTACTTTTCATTCGAGATCGAAACACATTGATGTGGGATACCATTGGATTCGTGATGTGTTAGATTCGAAATTGTTACAACTCGAAAAGGTTCACACGGATGATAATATTTCAGATATGTTGACCAAGACTTTGTCGAGAGACAAACATTTAAAATGTCAAACTTTGGCGGGTATAGTTGATATCGGTAGGGGGAGAATTGTTGGGTACACCTCCTTATTGGAGTGTGGGACCCAATTGGTTTGTTAAAGAATTTTAATTTGACTTGGTTTAGGTATAATATATTTTTTATATGTTATATTTGTGAAGACCCAATTCAATTTGGAAACAACTAAGGTTTGATAATAAACCCTAGATTCACAATTTTGTTTTTCTCAAGAAAAAGTGGGCGGCTGCTACAACTTTGAGAAAACCAATTCGGTGGAAAAAAGTTGAGAGTGTGTGCTCTGTTTGTTTGTGGTGTATTTCGGCAGCTTTGGTGAAGTTGATTTGGGTTAATTATTTTGGGTCTTCTCCAATTCTGATTTCGAAGATTTTGGTTCTTCTATTTGGTGAGGTCTTTCCTCTCTGTTTATTTGTGATTATTTGGAATTCACCTAAGGGTGGTTTGTAAGACCATTCGTGTCTCGTTTGTAATCGTTTGGAAACTATTTGGTTGATAGTGAAATCGAATTTCGATCCCGTGGACGTACCTCACATTGAGGGAACCATGTAAAAATTCTTGTGTTGCCTTTGATTTAATTTTTTCGCATTAGTTTTTATTCCCATTGATTGATTTACTTGTGGGGAATCACATATTTTTCCTAACAAAATTATAGTAAAAAAATATAACAAAATATGCTCAATATTGACAAAATGTGTTTGCTAGATGTCATTATTTTCTTATTGTTTGATTAAATCATATTGCATTTGTGAAAGATCTACCATTATATTATTTTTGAAAATGTAATGACAAACACTCAACACACAAAAGTTCAAGTGTGCACATGCACACATATAGACCTGGATTCCCTCCAGCACGTGATTTAGACTAGAGGATGTTGTGTGAGCTCATGAGATTAACTACTGGTCTCATTTTTATAATTTGAATCATTTGTTTTGTCACTCTTCATATCATCCACACAAAAAATTATGTTAATTGGATAATTGTATCCTATTCAATTTAAGCATTTGTTTCCAAAAATAAAAGATAAAAAAATTAGACAATAAATATATTTTTAAATAAATCATATCGATCTAATCTTTTTATTTATTTTTTTATATTGATGATATATATGAAGAACTCTACAAAATAAATAATTTAAATTTTCAAAATGGAACCATGGTGGTGACCACATCTAGTCCATATTATGAACAGGAGGGGATCCTTGTCTCATATAGGACATTGTTATGTAAGATCAGATTTTGTGGATTTTCTAATAAAACACACTTAAAGTTGTACTGATTCTTGTAGGAATAATTTTCAATAATCTTATAATGAAATGTGAGAAAATAAAGTTAAATACAAAAATAATAATAAACTCAATTTGCTGATACTAAATCTGTAAAATAACTTTTTTGGACAAGTAAATTTTTTTTTTTTATTTTATATAAAAGGATTACCAATATTAATGTCCCAGTAAAGTTTATATAAAAGGATTACCAACATTAATACAAGCAATCACATATCATCACTCAACAGATAAATACAATAAGAGATTCATCTCTACAACACTTTACAATTTCTTCCTCTATTCTCTTTGTTTGAAAGACTAACTTTATCATCGGAGTGTCCCCGGCCACCAACCTCAGTTGGATGGTATCAACTATGTGTTGCAGATATACAGGGTAAAGCTCATCTCTTCATTGGATCTATTCAACAATCCATGTTAGAGGATTTTATGAATCTCACAAAGATTAGAAGTTGAAAAGGCATTTTAAATACACTTCAAAATTTCTAAAACCAATTAAAAAAAACTTTAATCAATCTTTTTTGGAGTTGAATGGAAAAATTATATAAAGGGCTTTCAAAATAGTGATACTCAGAAAAGAATATATATAAAAATAAATGATAAATTATATTTATGGTCTTTAAGTATGCATTTTGTGAGTTTTAATTTTGTCAATTTCATTAATTAAAATTTTAATTTATATTAATTTGGTCTTATTTAAACTCATAGCTTAAATAATATATGTTGCATATATTAAAAGAACTAAATCAACCCTTGATGTTTTGCACTCTGTAGTTCGTTGACCAATCGATTACCTTTTATACATCAAAGAAACTCATATAAAAACACCCTAAAATGTAGAACACTTTCAATTTTACTCCTCTCTGAGAATTTGGACGGATTCAACCCTAAAGCAGCAAACGGCGCACTTTATAGAAAACAAAAACGCAAAAACCGCTCAAGCGATGTGAGCAAAGGCGGCGCAAAACATGTAAGCCAACAGCTCGAGTGGTGTAACAACTTTCCCAGAAGTTTAGTTTGTAGGTAGAGATACTAGATGATCAACTTCACCGATCGAGCGCACAAATGACCACTCGAGCGGTTAAACCACTTTAACTTCTTTTAGTTAGCGAAGTGGCAAACAAAGAATGATCAAGATACAGAATGTCATCACAAACTCCTTTGCACAAACACAATTCGGGTTGGATTCGCATCTAAACACTCAGCCTCACTGAAACATAAAAGCGAATAAAATTACAACTAGAAAGAGTTTTGTCAAACGAGATTAACAATTACAAAAACCTAACAGGGTACATTGAAACTAACCACAAAAAATACACAGAACATTCATATTAGTGTATATTCAATAATTTATGGGCCCCACAAATGTAAATATTTTGTGTAATTTATTTGTGATGATTTTTACATACATACTATTATTTTTTAATCTTGTTGAATTCCTTGTTTACAGTTATCAATTCGTGATCTCTTAAGTTTGGATTCATTTCACTAGAGGTAAGTCATCTCATACCACATCCAGAATTTCTTTTAACTGCATATTTTGGTTTGAAGATGTTTATACATTGAGTAATGAAATCACCTCTTTGTTATGGATACAATCTCTTCAAAAATGGGGATAAAATTGCATACATTTTGTCCTCTTCAGATTCTATTTTAGTCAAAACTCATACCCCGATTTATTTATTTTTTTATTTTTTATTGCTATAGAAATATTTTATAAGATCATTGTGGATTCATGTACATTATGAAGGATATGAATTTAGTTTGAAAATAATGTGAACCCAAAGCGAATGGGGTTTAAATATTGACACATAAATATTGTCAAAAAACCTTAGAACATCTCCAATCCTTTACCTTTTCTTTCATCAAATTTAAATTTGATGTAAAAGTGTTCAAAAATCATCTCCAATCCTTTCATCAAATGTTTATCAAATCAAGGGAGAGTCATTTTTTTAATCTAATCGAGAACTCATCAAATCCTTCATCAAATTTGAGTTTGATGAAAATTTAGAAAGATGAACTATTGGAGATGATTTTTTTCATCAAATTTGATGAAAAGTGAAATTTGGGATGAGAATGTAACTTTTAAAAAGATTTTGATGAAAATTTGATGTAAGGATTGGAGTAGTTCATATCAAACCAAGTTTTTTTATTCAAATTTGAAGTCAAATTAGATGAAAATTTTAGTGAATGATTGGAGATGGTCTAAGCTACTTTCTTTTGATTTTTTACCATAGAGCTAAATGTGTTTTTGGCTTTTGTCACTTGTTAGTTACTATGGTTGCATTTGCAAAAACATGAGTTTGTGTTTATCAAACCCGTTGAGATTTGGATTGATTGAATGGGATTATTGAATTTGTTGAGCTATCGAACGAAAACACTATGTTTGGATCTTGGGTTAAGGGGGAAAAAAAAAGTACTGTGATTTCTCATCTAGTTGAGAAAAGAAAAAAAATTGTGTTTTCTTACTATCATATTTTAGATTGATAAGAAAGCAAATCACGTGAGAGTGGGATTTGAGTGAGATTTCTTTTTATTCTTTTTATTTTAAGGGGTAATCACCAAATATCACAACTTTTGGTAACAAATCAAATGGTTAAAATAAGAGACTTCCCTTTCTCACACTTTTGTCTCCATTTCTCATCTACTAAACCCTCTGAACAAATGATAGAGTTTTCTCTTCTCATCAAAACTATCTGATCCAAACGAACTACAAATCCTACAAGTTTTTAAATTGTATAGTTATGGAACTCACCTTATTGGAATGATTTTATGTTAAATATTAATTGAAGTACATGACATTTTCTTTACACTCCCGAATCACAAAAAAAATGTGTTGTTTAACTTTATTAATTGAAATTATTCTCCTTTTCTTTTGTATACTTGATTTAACTAGTTGTTGGAGTAGTTAATTATTGAGCTATCAAACTAATCATCTTCCTCTTGATTACAGATCCAGAAGAATAGTGTGGTGGAAGTGGTGGAAGTTATTATTGGGATAGAGCGCTACGTGCAGAAGTTATTTTGAATTGTTTTGTTGAGACATTAATTTTAATTATAGAACTATTGTTTGCTTTGATAGAGGCAATTAATCTTTGTATGAGTCCGATTATGGAACTCTAGGTTTGGCATGCTCTAAACATTAAACTAGCTAAACTGAATTTGTGGATTGTTGTTGAGAGTTTTGGTATTATGGATTAAAGAATTCTTGATTGTGCGTTTATCTCTTGATTGCCATGATTATTTTGTGGAATGAAATTGATATGAGTTTCTCACCATCTCTTCTCTACATGCTCACAGGGTGCTGTAAGTCTTATTGGTGTGTGACATTGTCATGTGCCTAGCTTGGTTGGCTTTGAGGCGTGACAATTATTCTTTCTTTGTTTTTCAATGTTGTATTGTTATTTTTCTGACCTGATGCAAGAAAGGCAACAGAAAGGAACCATTATCATTAATTATGTGAAGGAGCAAACAAACATCAATTTCTAACTTAGACAATTAAGATTGGTTTGTTTGAAAGAAGAAGCACAAGACAAGAGAGTTGATGACTATTAGTCGCAAAGCTGCTCTAAAGAATGGCCTCTCCTATGTGCTTGCATCAAAATACTTGTCAATATCAGTAGTGACTTAGTTGCTTGCTTGCCCCTAAGACCCAACTCAACTAATTTTAGGTATCCCCTGGCTAAAATTTCTCACTCAATATGTTAGGCTTGCACAAGCTCTCTATTTGATCTGGTAATAAGAAGGGCAAGGAAGGTTTTGGCTTAAATTTCTTCAAATTTCATTGCCAACTAATCAACCATTGTTCATTCTACTTGGTCTGAAAGACTGGTGGTGCCTGAAAAATCATGGCAAAAAATTGTTGCAAGCTTAAGTTTTGGGGATTAAGAAACAATTGGAACATTGATTTCTTATCGAAAAATAATGGGTCCAATCATAAACAAAAGTATAGCAAGAGGTTTAGTTGCCTGTAATAATCAAAAGTCAGTTTGATCAATATGTACTTAATTAGCTATGTAAGCAGAGTTTCACAATGCTCTGCACATCAACAAAAACAGAGCAATGCTACAATTGGGAATTGGATGTGAACCTTTTTGTTCTTGTATGGTGACCCAACTTATGACCGACCAATAATATAACTTAAGACTTTCAGAGCACACGACCATATAAATTTAACTGAATAATGGTGAGTGATACACTTATATCGAATAGAGCACACAGAAATTATTATAATTACAGTGGATTATTATTAGGGTAAATTCCAAATACACTTTCTGAGTTTCAGAAATTACAAATATCCCTCCCCTTACAAATACATTTGATTACCCTCCAATAATGAAAGAAAATAACTATATTACCCTCACTCTCTTTATCCTTACTTTCTACTTTTTTCCATTCTTTCTCACTAGAACCAACACACTGGCCAGAGAGTGAGAGGAAGATAAAAAGAATTGGGTTAGGAAATGAGAAAGAGCCAAAGAGTGAAGGAAGAGAGGAAGGAGGAAGGAGGCGGTTGGGTTATGGTGTAACATTATTTTTATTTTGGTGCAGAGACAAGAATATTGAGAGTTAAATAAATATTTTAATAAATAAAATCATTGACATTAGCAAATATACTTAATTGACCTAATGGTTGACTAACAGAAGGGATATTCGTCATGTAATTTGAAGATAATCTGCATATTGCATATATTTATATATCAAGAGTGGACAGTAAAGCTTTTATTGCTGTGGATGATCACAAGATATGGTGAGAGTTTGTAGCATCAATGGCGGGTGGTGTTGGAATTGGTGTGTTGATGAAGTAGAGAGAGAAGGGGGTGTGAAGGTGAAGAGCGAAGAGGGAGACGTTGAGGGAGGTTAATTTCCTAAACCAGAGGGAGAAACGTTGAGGGAGGTATTTGTAATTATATATAATATAGCTAGCAAAATGGTTCCAGTTTTCATGATGACTGGTTATTTCTCTTTTGTTTTCAACACATTGTTCTCTGTTTTTCCGCAATCATTTTTGGTGGCTAGTTTAAGGTAGGCTAAAACCTGTCTGTTGTGTATATATATATAATATGGACATATCTATTGCCATCTTCATTTTCCACAAATCAGTTATATTATATTCATGGGGCAGGTAGAACATATGTTTCTTTGTATGTTACTTACAAGCTTATTTTATTCACTTTAGTTGATTTGTACCTCAAACTATGCTGGGTACGGCAAAAGCAAAGTCCAGCCATCTTCATCTTGTTTGTTTGGTTTCCAGAACTTAAGTGGCATCAGTCTCCAAATTAGCATAAGGTGAGTTTTTGGGATTCATAAGATTCAGTTGTTCTTTGTTATTCCTGTTGTTGTTGCTGTTGTTGTTTCTTTTTTTTTTTTTTCTTTGTTTTTCGTTTTTTTTTTTTTTTTTTTTGGGTTATTGAGGTTGGGCCCTCAGTCAGGGTTTTTTGGAGAAGATCTTCAAAGGAAGTGAGCCAAGCTTTTATGGATACCCTGTCTAGTCATTATATTAAAGATATTTGCTGTGAAATTAGGTTTTTTCACCCAATCAAGTCCCCTAGTAAGTGCATAATATCTTAAATTCAAATGATGTACCTCTGGAAATTATGCAACTTCCCCTCAAGACCCCCAAGATTTGGCCAACGATGCTCTAAAAAAAGAATCTTGTGATGAGCATCTATTTGAGTAGATCATTTCCAAGATCTAATTCAAGTTTTTTCTTATGTAGTGGAAAGCCTTAAAATTTGAAGTTTCATGCTTAATGGAGGAAATGTTTTTGGTGGATGCAAGACTTGGAACCCCCATAATTTGTATTGCTAGATGAGCCTATAGGAGTGCCAATCTACCAAGCCACCAGATTTCAGAATAAAGCATGATCTAATAATTACAAAATGTTGGACACTGGACAAAGGATTTAAGGACAGAGTATTCCATGTTCTAGAATTTATCTATTTAGTTTTAGTTGAGTAGACAAAGGACCCAGGTCCATAATAATTGATGGTTGAGCTGATATATATAACAGCAAGCAATTGCTCTTGCTTTAATTTTCCAAAAACTAAGAAGTAAAACATAAATATATTACCAAGCTAGAGAATTCAGCAGTAAGCTTCCAGCAGTAAAATATTATTCTTCTTAGACTGTCACTTGTGCCTTCTTTCAACTAAAATGGAGATGGAGTGGAGAAGGAGTGGAGTTCGAGACATGAACATGCTTTCGTAGGTGGTGGGAGTGGGACTTGTTGCCATTTCTCTCTGCCTCTCTCCCTCTATATATACATGTGTGTGTGTGTGTGTGCCTTGGTATTTGTTTTTTCTTTTGTCAAACAAAAAAAAAAAACTGAACTTTTTCAACTCATGTTCTTGGAGTATGTTGCCTCTGTGATTGTTTTTAGGCAAATAATTGAGGCAAGTTCAATTCTGTGTCTAGAAACTTATTTTTATATCTGAAAACTCAGTCTCTAAAAATAGTGTGCAATGTACTAGCTAGGGAATTAGTTTCAGCAAAATGGTTCTTAAAAAAATTAAAATTAAAAATTCTGCAAAGTTGCTAGTTTTTCCTGGAGATGTCTGAACGAAGGCATTCCGCTTGCATTCACTTTTAGTAAAATGCAGCAAATAGCAACATAAAATATGTTATTAATAGTTGGCTCTTGGAGGTTTGTGGGTTTAGACGTAGAATGGTTCCAAACTCTGATATAAATCTTATTCTTGTTTGTGTTTCAAAGCATCCCACTACAAGAAATCAATTTTTGAGGGACAAATTTATTTCGTCCCTTAAAAGTGTAATATTTGTTGAGAAAAACTTAAAAAAATGATTTTTAGAGACAAAATTTTGCATTTGTCACTATAAATAGACTTTTAAAGACAAAAATATATAGTTGCAAAAAGTTTTGATTTTGAGACAACCAAAATTTGTTTCTAATGGAGACAAAAAATTTAATTTTTGAGACAACAAAAATTGGTCCCCAAAAGTTTTAGTTTTTTAGACAAATGAAAGTGGTCTCTAAAAGTTTTAATTTTGGGGACAAATGAAAGTAGTGTGCAAAGGTTATAAGTTTTTTAAGAGAACTAAAATTGGTCTCTAAAAGTTTAATATTTTTTTTTTTTTTTTTTTTGCTTTTGGATTTTGTAACAATTACTCTAAAAATACTAGTTTGAACATCAACTTATATTCTTTTCTTGATTTCTTAACAACCAAACAGAAAATATCAAACATATCAGTAGACCATCTGTTCATCTCCAAATTAAAATTCAACTACACCAAAAAAAAATAAAAAAAAATACTCATCACATTCAAAGAGGCTTAATCAAAAGATATTTCAATAACAAAAAAATACCATGCTCTGATTTATTAGTATGTAATATCTTGATTGTATATCATAAACTGACAGAGTTTTCAAAAGTGTCATTTCCAATTTATAAGGCTAGTGACATAAGCATTATTTGTAGCATTCAACTATTCAACGAACAGATTATAATTAGAGTTATATCTACCTACATAACAAAACAACTCAACTCATCGCATCTTCTTCTCAAGGGCTTCGTCGAAATGGCATTCAAAATCAAGTAGAGAGCTCCCAAGCTTCAAATCGACACAAGCTTGCAAAACCTGCATAGAATAGGCCAAACTCTCAAATAGATTACCAATTAAAAATTATCCAATAATAGATTAATTTAATAAATGTGTCAATTGTAGTATCCGCAGCAATCACACATAAATCTTGGTACACAAAGCTGACCAAAATTTACTATCAATATTCAAGAGTTAAAAAAGATTAAACTAAAATCGAACCCTGTGTTAGGCACAAAAAAGCAATTACTAACAATTAATCATTTAACCACTCTTCTTACCAAAAAACAAAAAACCCCATCACTCCTACAAACTCACTATTTTTCTTTTGATATAAATCATATTCATTTATATGAGTTTAAATTTGCACTTTACATCACTGAACTGGGACGAAGTTCAGAGCTCCAACTTCTCTATTTTTTGGGGTAAATCAAAGACGCAAATTAAAGGAAGCAAAAAAAGACTTCCTTAAAAAAACAAAAACTAGCTAGGGATTTGGAATGTTGCGAGGAGCAGAGAGTGGGATATATATGAAAAAAATAAAATAAAAATAAAAATAAAAAATGGGAAAAACTGGTGACTTTATACAAAGGCATTGGACTCGAGAAAGATTGACAGAAAACCTCAAACCACACAAACAAAACAAAACAAAGGCATTAGAATGTCAAGCATAAATATTTCTTTTAATCACACCCACTAATCTCTTCTTCTTTTGTAGAAGAGGTATATGTTTTTTGAATCGAATAAAAGAAGAGGTATATGTTCTCAAGCAGAAGTTACATATATATATATTTATATATTAATATATAATACATATCTAATATTGACTTGATAAAAAGGAATTTCACTTGTATTCTATCCAATTAAAATATAGAAACAAGTTTGATAAAAGCATTTTTCACCTCTAGCTTTTGAGAAGATTAACTAGTTTAGGTTGATGTATATGGAAGAAAAAAAGAAGCAAGTACCTGACAGCATCTTCAAGATTGGTGGTTTCACAAACAACAAGTGGAGCAGGTGTCATCAAATCGCCAACAACTTTTCCATGAGTTTTGCTACACAGTCTCTGAATCTTATTAAATGTCTGCAATATTGTCCAACATCAGTAAACTAATAGTTTGTGAGGCAATCTTTCACAAAACTGATAGCTAGAGGGTTCCTTCATCAATCAACTAAACATATATTCCAAAAACAAAGCATTAAGAAACTCTTGATCGAAAATTCTAAAGCGAGAGGGAGAGAGAGAGAGAGAGAATTACAGGAATGCTTTCTGAAATTTGGATGAATTGAAATGGCTGTTTTCATAGTCTGTTTATAGGCCTTGATGCATCTAATCGAATAGTCATGTCCCTTGATCGCATCCGATCAGATCTGACTGTTTGATTGACGATCTATGGTGTAAATCATTCTCACAACGAATAGATGCCTTGACTGATCATACCTAATCACGACCAAGTGTCATCTCATACGTACAATTGCGCACATCTCCAATCAGCAGCTATGATCAAACTGTTCTAGATCGGGCACGCAACCGTTCCATCGGTTGGTTGGTTCATCGCCAACGAACTCCACATCACTGCCACACGGAGCTGACTATATTCCACGTCACCCATGCCACATCGGATCCACGTCATCGCTCCAACCTGTCCGATGCACATAGGAAAGCGCCCTAATGGCACCGATGCGTCCGTGCACCATCAAACATTACACAGTCCACTGCCCACGCCACGCGCGCGTGTGCATGTGTATGTGCATATGCGAATTTGCGGTGCGAGTGCATGTACACTAGTATCCATCCTATAATTTCATATTCAAAAGAATATTTCATGTAGCACTTTATTAAGTGCTCCATGTTTCTTCTCTTTCTGATGTGGGACAAAGTCCCCAAGCTTATTTCAAGCTTTCTAAAGAAAAACAATGAAGGTTTTAAAAACACCCAAAAACTAAACAATAATTTTTGAAAACCTATTTTGAAAATTCTCCAACACATAATGCTCTGCACATCAACAAAAAACAGAGCAATAGTACAAATTGGAATTGGATGATAACCTTTTTGTTCTTGTATGATGACCCAACTTATAACAAACAAATAATATAACTTACAACTTTTAGAGCACACTAGCATATAAATTCGGATGGTGGGGAATGGTCTTATCGCTACTACAAGGGGTAACAGAACTCCGGCGTAGCAGCAGAAAAAGAGAGAAGAAGGAGAGAAGAGGAGTGGGGTGGGGTGGGGTCGGGAAGGAAGGAGAGCGAGCCGAAGCTGGAGAAGAACTACAGTGGTGGATGTGGTGTCTTCTCTCTCTCTATCTTCGTTTCTCTTACCATACTTTTTTTTCTTCACCAAAACAATGTCGGTTTCTCTTTCCATAATATGAATCATTTGCATCTTAAAAAATAAGTTCAAAATAATCTCCACCGAAACTCACAGCAGTTACTAGTCACAACAATAACACTAGATCTGTGGTGTGAGGGACAATGCTAAAATTATTTGGGGTTTGTTATTTGTGGTTTTTTAATTGATTTACTTTTTTTTTAGTAAATTTTTTTTTTAAAAAAAATTAAGTTTCAATACTTGACAAAACGAACTAGAAAATACAAAAAAAAAATTTAAAAAAAAGTCTAGAGAAAACCAAAACAAAAATTAAAATAGTTGACTTTTTGTTTCATTCGGGAGTTTTATTTTTTTTGAAAATTTTCAAACAAAAATACTTTTAAATTTTGTTCGCACAAAATAGACTGCACAAATAAATTTTTTTGACATAATTTATAAAAGAAATCACTTAAAACAAAATAAATCAAAAAAAAAATTGTCACTTATTTAAAAATTTTCAACTAACCACTAAATTGTTAAAAACAACTCTAGATTCCATGGGATGAACAATATTTTTGACTTTTTTTTTCCTCTAGTGAAATTTTGAATTTTCATGTGTGGTTTTAGGTATTATTTCACATCATTCAACACATCAGACTTGTCACATTGTATCCCATAAAACAAACAAAACATTAGAGGGGGAATTACTTGGGGAGAAGAGAAAATAAATTATCAATATATGAGGGGTGACACTTATATCTCATAGTCTTTTATTTGCACACCATTATATACACACTTACACTTTTTATGTGTTGGTAATTTTTTTTCTCTACTCCCACCTGCATGTAGTTTCTTCAAAATTTAGATTCTACTGTATTAATCAATAAAAATAAGGGTAAATGTCTATTGAAATTTATAATTTCATAACAAAAAACTTATTTTATTGAAAAACTATTAAATCAATTATAATCTTTGATAATATCAAAAATTTATTTCAATTAATAATTCATGCAATTTTATCATTGCATAAAAAAGCGTAAGAAATTTTATTTTTTAATTAATTCTGTTAAATAAAAAGAAACTAATAATAAAATTTTTAAAATTATAAAAAATAATTCGTATTTTAAATAAATTAAAAAATATATATTTATAATTTACCTTAAAAATAAAGTTAAAGCATCACATGACCCAGAACCACAAATAATTTTCCGAATTTTCCTATTCATTGACCCCACTGTCACGTCGTTATTCATCAAACTTGCTATAACCACCCATTCGCTCTCCCTTGTATTTTTCCATAGTCCTTGCTTCTTTTTTGGTTCAACTCTTTCTCCATTGGATATTTCCAATCCCTCAAAAGAAGCTACTGGCTTTTTTTCTTCTTCTTTTTTTTTTTTTTTTTTTTTTTTTTTGGTTTTATGTTTTGCAACAAGCATGGTATGAAAACTATTGGTTTTATTTTATTTTTTACTTTATCACTTTACCATTGTCAATGTGATCTTATCTGCCTGATTTCATTTTATTTTTTTTTTAGCATTTTAAGAGCTTAATTTAAGGTATTTTTAAGAATGTAACCATGTCTATTATTCTTTGCTTTTTTTTTCCTTTCTTTATTTTATTTTATTTTTAATTTTTTTTTATTTTTACAGATTCTTCCCGGAAAGCATCTTGGTTTCTCTTTGGCTTGAAAGGTAAATTGTTTAATATCATTTTTTTTTCAAGAATACATTTTTGGTATAGTAGTATATGCAGGCCTTCTTTTTCTTCTTCTCTCTCATTTTTTTTTTCTTGGGCAAATTACATCGGTAGTCATCCATTTTGCTCATTGTGTCATTTTGGTCCATATAATTTCAATTAGTTCAATTTTGTTCGTTAATTTTTAATTTTGTGAATTTAGTCCAATTTATAACGTCCAGGTTTTTGAAGGAAAATGTTCACTAACTCTGTTAAAGTTACTGAATTGAATACGCATAACACATGTCTTTTATGTGCACATTTTCCATAAAAAAAGAAAAGAAAAAGAAAAGCCACTAACAATTTAATTAATTGGACTACATTGAGATAAAATTATAAATTTATGTCAAAAGTGACCCAATTAAAATGACAGGGATCAAAATGATACAATGACTGAAGTATAAGAACTACCATCGTAACCTTTTTTTTCTATTTATTTTAATGTATTATATGTGGATTTTATCCATCGTTATCTAAGAAGGAAAATCTTCTTAATGTATCATGATTTTAAGCCCTCTCTCATTAAAATATCAAAATCATTTCTCACACCATTCACAATCAAAATAGAAATAACTGATTTAAAGCCCTCTTTAGGCTGTGTTCGGATCATAATTCACCTACTTTTTTCCTTTTCTTTTTCCTTTCCAATGCCCTACAGAATCCATGATCTTTGACACAACCTTAACGATCAATTGTTCACTTTCACTGCTGCTTTTTGTTGTTTTATGGATTTTCTTAAACCCTAGGTGTATTTGTGTGTGATAGCCAATTCTGTTATATTTTTATAAAGTTTAACCTTAAATAATTTCATTTGAAATCCACTTACCTAACAGAAGGTACTTGAATTTTACTAAGGCCTAGACATGCTATTAACATTACATTGTGTCTGCTCTTTTTAGGAATACAATAAAATATTCCCTCCGTCCCAAGATAACTTTTTTTGGTAGTATAATTATTGCACTTTAAGAAAATTGATTTTCCAAAATTACCCTAATAGTACATTTTTTGGAGAAAATTTGTCATAATTGTACTTTTCTTGTGTTAATGAATTTGAAAGAAGGGCCAAATAGGAAATCCATATTATTTTAGTTCTTGATTTTTGAAAAGGGGCTAACATTTTGGGACAATGAAAAATAGAATAAGGGATTAATATTTTGGAACGGAGAGAGTAACAAAAAGTAGAGAACTTTGATGTTATGCCACCCATTGAATTGCGGCTCACAATAAAAATCTTCGTATTACAAATTATATTTTAACAGAGCCAAGCTTGTATGGATACCCTATCTAGTCATTATCTTAAAACATTTTTACTGTGAATTTAGGTTTTCTCACCCAATCAAGTCCTTTGATAAGTGCATAATATCTTAAATTTATGCAACTTTCCTAGCCTTGAAACTCTTACGTTGTGTTTGGTCGGGGGATTTGGTAAGAGATTTAGATAGGGAAAGGGAAAATGTAAGTGAAATGTGAATAAAATATACATACATTTCACCTAATTTCACACATCTTTTCATTTTTCCTTTCCAAATCCCTTCCCAAATCCCTCAACCAAACTGAGTGTTAGGGGTGATCATTGGCTCAACAGTAAAACATTGGCCTAATAACCTTGAGGCTATGAGTTCAAGTTTCGGGGCAACCACTTTCTGCACTATGCCAAAGGTTAGGTGTGTTTCTAATCTTTCCCCTCCCAAACACACATTAATGTGTACTATTGGACGTTGTTTTTTTATATAAATTTCTAAAGGAAAAGGGAAAAAGGTGAATGAAATGTGAATGGAATATAGCTACATTTGACACACATTTTCCCTTTCCATTTCCAAATTCCTACCCAAATCGAAGATGCAAAGAGTCTTAGGATTTGGTTGAAGATGCTCGGTCTCTCAAATTCCACCATCAATTTTTAATGCATTCTCAATTATTCTCAATACACATGAATCTCAGTACATTATCTAACAATTGGGAGTGTATTAAGATGGAGTTTTGGGACGAGAGGATTCCGGTCCCAATATTTATTTATTTTGTTTGTTTGTGTTGAGTAGACAAAGACCCTAGACCATAATGCTCTATTTGGTTCATTAGAATGAGATGGAATGGAATGGAATGGTGATTCTTTATGTTTTCATACGGAATGACCATTCTCTTAATATGGTGAAAGATGATTTTCATTTGTAGTGCATTTATCATTATTTTCTTAGTTTAACCAATTATGAGAATGAATATTTTGAAGGAATGATCATTTCATTCCACTTCATTCTAATGAACCAAATACTACCTTATTGTTTATGGTTGATCTTGATACCTAAAATATTGTAATTGGATCAAGTTGCTTATATGAGAATAATTTTCTTTCTCTTGCTTTTGTAAATCAAAATTCAAGTTGCTTTTTAACAACCATCATAATTGATATTGAAGTTATGTTCAAGATTTTTTGGTTTCAACTAATATCCTCTACAACTTCTATATTTGCAAGAACTTAAGTGACCACACCATGGAATTCTTACTTTCTATTTTTGGACCTGTGAAGAGTTTTGGGGAAGCAACTGAAAATGGATTAGATATATCAATAATCTTGATGCTAACATGACAAATCTCAAAAGAAAGATAGATGACTTGAGCAGCCAAGAGGATGATATAAATAACGAATTGAACTGTGCAGAGCAGCGGTCAAGGAAAAGGCGAAAGAAAGTAGTTGATGTTTGGCTCAGAGATGTGCAAATGTTAAAAGTTGATGTGCAAACTTTGCATACACAAGAGAAAATAGTAGGATGGATGGATGTCTTCTCACGCGCACGGTTGGGAAAGGTTGTCACGGAGAAGATTCAAGAGGTGGAAAAACTGTATGAAAATGGTTGTTTTTCTAATGGTTTGCTAATTGAAGATTCAACTAGTGGACAGTTCATACCAACAACATGATCTTTTGGTAAAACTACAAGTGCAATGAACAAGGAGAAAGTTTGGAATTGCTTGATAGATGATGAGGTTAGAAGGATTGGTGTTTTCGGAATGGGAGGAGTTGGCAAATCAAGTATCATGCATCATATTAACAATCAACTCGTGAATGAAACTTATCACTTTGATGTAGGAATGGCAATGGGGGGCAATGGGGTGGATATTAATTCCCCATCCCTATTTCCCTATAATAAATTTTTCCCATTCCCCATGTTTTAATGGGTATGGATTTTCCCCAATCCACTTTAATCCCCATTTTTATTTTTTATATTTAATGTTAACAACCACTTTTTTTTTTTTTTTTTTTTTTTTATTTTTATTTCAATTTTTTTTTTTTTTTCTTTTTTAATTTAATGTTAACAATTTTTATTTATTTATTTATTTATTTATTTATTTATTTTTTTAAGGTTCACAACAAAAGTTAAATATACCTTCAATCTTTTTTCTTTCTTTTTTAATATATTTAATGTTAACAACCTTCTTTTTTTTATTTTTATTTTTTATAAAGGTTTTAGCTAAATATACCTTCAATCTTTTTTCTTTCTTTTTTAATATATTTAATGTTAACAACTTATTTATTTATTTTTTTTTATTGTTTTAAGGTTCACAACAAAAGCTAAATATACATTCAATTTTATTTTATTTTATTTGGTTCAACAACAAAATCAAATACACATTAATTAATTAATTAAAAAGTTTGTTTTATAATAATCAAATATATAATTTTGAGACAATAAAAAAGTTTGTTTGAAGAAAGTGTTATAAGACTCATATTAAATTGCATCAGGGCATAAACAAGGAATTGTTAGCCACGGACAATTTAGACATTAAACCATCTTTCTCTTAGCAAATTTGAACAATTCATTTTAATTTATCCAAAATCTAATTATACCTTAACAAATCTGAACCACTCATTTTAAGATATCTATGCATTACCACACCCAATCCATCCTCCATCTTCTTCCTTTAGTCCCCCACGAATTTTGTTGTGAATCTTAAAAATTAAAAAAAAAATGGTTGTGAACCTTAAAAATAAAATAAAAAAAGATTAGAGGTATATTTAGCTTTGGTTGTGAATCTAAAAAAAA
>NW_021024984.1:931551-947619 GCF_004153795.1 Camellia sinensis | reverse complement strand
TATTTCATATGTTAATGAATCTCTTAATTGATGGGTTTAATGTTATTATTTTGAGGGCGTTGTTGTTTTTCTAATGGTTTGCTAATTGAAGATTCAACTAGTGGACAGTTCATACCAACAACATGATCTTTTGGTAAAACTACAAGTGCAAGGAACAAGGAGAAAGTTTGGAATTGCTTGATAGATGATGAGGTTAGAAGGATTGGTGTTTTCGGAATGGGAGGAGTTGGCAAATCAAGTATCATGCATCATATTAACAATCAACTCGTGAATGAAACTTATCACTTTGATGATGTTATTTGGGTCACAGTATCTAAAGCATTCAACATTAACAGACTACAGAGTGAGATAGCTATAACACTGGATCTCGATCTTTCCAAGTATGAGGATGAAACAAGAAGAGCATCAAAATTACATAAAATGCTTTCCCAAAGGAAGAGGTATGTGCTAGTCCTAGATGATCTATGGGAAACATTTTCTCTGGAGAAGGTGGGTATTCCAGAACCAACCAGAGATAATGGATGTAAACTAGTGTTAACTACACGATCGTCAGAAGTGTGTAAGAGGATGGAGTGCAGAGAGATCAAAGTGGAGCTTCTCACGAAAGAGGAAACACTGAATCTATTTATGACCAAGGTTGAAGAACATCAGACAGTGCTTGCTCCAAAAGTGAAAGAAATTACAACAAAAGTTGCCAAAGAATGTGCATGGCTGCCTCTTGCAGTCATTACTATAGCTAGAAGTATGAAGGGAGTAAATGACATTCATAAATGGAAAAACGCATTAAATGAATTGATCAGCTCAACAAAAGAGATCTGGGACGATGATAGTGTGGTGTTTAAGTGACTAAAATTTGGTTATAGTTGCCTAAAAGATGAAAAGCTCCAACATTGTTTCTTATATTGTGCATTGTATCCAGAAGACCATCGCATCTTCATGGAAGAGCTGATAGAGTGTTGGATTGCTGAGGGACTAATAGTTGAGATGAAGAGTATAGAAGCAATGTTTGACAAAGGTCACATTATATTGGATAAACTCATTAATACCTGCTTGTTGGAGAGTCTTACCAACATAAATGATTAGGGACAATACGTGAGCATGCATGATTTGATTAGAGAGATGGCTCTCAAAATAGCATCAACTAATCCTCGATTCATGGTACAAGCTGGTGAAGGTTTAGTAAGAGTGCCATATGAAGACTGGTCTAACGATGTTGAGAAAGTTTCCTTTATGTACAACAAGATAGAAGAACTTCCTTCTAGACCACTCAGTTGCCCTCGCCTCATCACCTTACTACTGAAAAAGAATTATTCAGAAGTATTACTTATTCCAAATTCTTTCTTCACGCATATGCAGCATCTCAAGGTATTGGATTTGTCCAACACCAAGATACAGTCTCTGCCAGAGTCCATTTCCAAGTTGGAGAATTTGCATGCACTATTATTAACTGATTGTCCAACCCTAAAGTATATGCCATCACTGAAGAAACTAAAGGCATTGAAAGAGTTGAAACTGACTAAAAGTTAGATTGAAGAAGCACCCCAAGGTATAGAAGAGTTGGTGAATCTCAGAAATCTCGACCTCTCCTGGAATTACAGCCTACATATGTTTCCTTGCTGGAAGTTACTCTGACTCACACGACTCCAATGCCTTAGAATTAAGAGAACAAAAGTAGAAGTGTCAGCAGAAGAGTTGTTGTGCTTGAGGCGATTAAAAGTTCTCGAAGCTCAATTTCACAATGTGCAAGAGCTTACTAGTTATGTGACAGTGCAACAATTCCAAAATTTGGAAAGTTACAATGTTGTGGTGGGAATTGTTCATAAAAATGACATACACAACGAACTATATGAATACAATCCCAAAGCAGAAGAAGGTTGTAGCTATGAGACTAAATCTTTTGTAAGTATTGGACTAGATTGTGCAGTGCCCCCCAGTGACATAGAGTCCTTAGACATTATAAGATGGAACGATCTGATTAGCTTATCAGACATTCAATCATTATGCGATGCGAAAGATTTAAGAAAATGTGAAATCCGAAGCTGTAATGGGCTTGAGTCCAAGTTCTCATCAGCATGCTTCTTAGAAGACTACCAAATCCTGCTAAGAGCAGTTGAGGAATTATGGTTTGAAGATTTACCCAATTTTAGGGTACTCTTCGATGGAGTTATTCCACTACACAACATTTTTTCCTTTAATCTTAAGAAATTGTACTTCATTAGATGTTCCTCTATCAAGAATATTTTCCCTGCCAAGTTGTTGCGAAACTTCCCAAACCTTGAGAAACTTACAGTGTCTGAATGCAAGAATTTGGAGGAGATAATTGTAGAGGTAGAGATGAGTGAACAGGGGGGCCATCGTCAAAATGATGGCATTAGAAACATATTCACACTCCGAAATTTCAAGTATTTAACACTAACAAATCTACCAAGACTGAAGAGCATATATAAGGGACAAATGGTCTGTGAATCTCTGCAATATATTCATGTACGCAATTGTCCCATGTTAAGGAGATTGCCTATTTCTTTGCACATGAATGGTGATGGTGAGCAAGCATTTGCACCACTAGTTCTTAAGCACATTTATGGGGAGCAAGAATGGTGGGAATCTCTGCAATGGGAAAATCTCCATACCAAACCCACTCTTCAGTCGTTCTTCTCCAGTAGATAACCAAGTAATATCATAATTATAGCGAACCCGGTTGTCCCTTTACTGTTCTGTTGTATTCCGGACTCGGTTCCGTGGAGTTGGTAGTTGTATCTATCTTGTTGTCGTCCTTTAATTCCATTTGTTTGAGTTTTAGGATGTGTTGGGCATGTTTCGAACAGGTGGGTTAAACCTTGGTCTAAAATCTTGTTGCCAGGTTTTTGGTCGTTCCGCTTGAGCGGGCCGTGTTACGCTCGAGCGGAGATTGCACGCTCCCAGTATTTTGGTGCTCTGCAAAACTTCTGCAAGCATGTTTTACACGCTCGAGCGGGTTTCTTTACGCTCGAGCGGTGGTGCTCGAGCGGGTACTCTGGCGCTCGAGCGGGTAGTACTTTTTGGTGTAAGTTATGGGAGGGGGAAATCTACGCTCGAGCGGACTGGTTTTCGCGCTCGAGTGGATGTACTTTATTCTTGTGTCTTGGCGCTCGAGCGGGCCTTATTGCGCTCGAGCGGACCTAGTTTTTTGTTCTTGACACTCGAGCGTTGTGTTCTCCGCTCGAGCGGAGATGTCGTACATCAGTTGGCAGCTGGGCATTTTAAAATCACTTTTTACATTCTCTCTCTCTCTCTCTTACTTTCTAAAAAGACATTTTGAGAGTTCCTCTCTCTAGAAACTCCTTTCTCTCTAGGGTTTGATCTAGTTAGAGTGTTAACTTTTCCTTCGGCCTTTGTAAAAGTTGGGTTGATCGTCGAGGGCTACACTTTGATCCGAGAATATTGAGTTTTGGAGCACATTGAGTTTCTTCACCTTCTTTCCTTGAGCTCCGAATTTGAGGTAGGGATTCCTACTCACTCTTATGGTCTTTGACATAGATTTTTGGTTGTTTTGATAAAGTGTTGAAGTAGGGTGATTTTGGGACTTAGGGTTTCAAAATGTTAAAAGAGGGTTTTGTTATTTTGATTCTAAGAATGTGTATTATGAGTTTCAAAATAATGATGTTGTTGTTGGTTGTTGATATATAGACCATTGGGTCAATATTGGGAAATGGGATAGAAAACCCTAATTGGTTGTATAAATTAATTGGTATGATTAATTTGCGAAAATGGTGGTTATATGGAATTGAGTTGGAAATAATGAAATTGACTCATTATATAGTAGAATAGTGGAGTTGGATTTGTTAATCGCTCACTTTTGAAAACATTGATATTTTATCTATTGGAGCTTTTATTATCTGTTTAGAAATAATTGCTTGGACTACCGGTGGAGGGTAGTTTTGATTGTTGTAGACAATGCATGATGATTAGGCAAACTAAAACTAATCAATTGGATATGTCATAGAGTATGACGGTTGATAGAATACATTAACGTTATGTATTGATTGATTGTGTATATGACCTGTGTGTATATACGTTATGTGTATGGGAGGAGATAGGGGATGTACTCCACGGTTTAGGGGAAGATAGGGGATGGGCCTCTAAACCGGATGTTGTCTGGGAGGAGATAGTGGATGGACTCCGCTAATACAGCTCATATGCTTGTCAGTTAATGTGTTGATACAGCTTATACGCTTATCTATGGAAGTGTTGATACAACTCATATGCTTATCTTTGGAAGTGTTGATATAGCTAATATGCATATCTGTTGAAATGTGGATACAGCTAGTATGTTTATCTATTGCAAAATGGGAAATGTCTAATATGAGTCACTGTCTCATATAAGTGGTTGGCTAGGTTCTGAGCCGTTAATGTAAATTGTGAAATTGATAAGAAATGGAAACTGAAATGAAACATGAACATAGCGGTCATGAAATGGAAATGGATTATGAATTGATTTATGGAACTTGAACATTTATCAATTGCTAACGTCTTAGTCATTGCTCATACTGTGTTTAGCATATTTCTACTAGGCATTGGCTCACCCTATATGGGACATCATTTTCAGGTACAGGTAGCATGCCACCTCCAAGGACATAGCTTGGGAGGCTAGGAGCAGACAGATTGTTTTGTCATTTACTTTCTTTTGATGTATTACATGTAAATTCAAGCCAAGGGCTTATTTTGTATAGAGTTAGTACTCTTCTTTTGTGTAACCAGGTGTTGACTTGGAAAGCTGTAAGCCCATAGGGCATTTGCTTTTGTTGTTAACATGTAATACTATTGTAAGAACTACTCTGATGAATATAAATGGTTGGTTTCTTTTATGTAATTGCTTGTCTAGTTATGGGTTTTATGTATTATTTTGAGGGCATTACAGTAATATCATTTCAGATTAAAAATATCACAAAAATACTTTCAAAATTGTCAATTAGCCAAAACACATCTGTATCGATTATTTGTGCTATGTGATGCCAAAACTTAAAACACGAAAGTTTCACATGACTAGGTTGGAATTAACATTGTAACTCTCATAATATTTTGGATATAGCAAAATACTACTAGTAGACACATACTAGGTTACTAATTATCATTGTTGATTACTTTGACCTTATTTTTCATTTTTTTATAAATAAAACCACTGCTTGGCTTGTGCTCACGAGTTGGAGGGTCATTTGAAAGGACCAGAACGAAAACACGACGTACCTAATAAATATCGTAATATCATGTCAGATTAAAAATATCACAAAAATACTTTCAAAATTGTCAATTAGCCAAAACACATCTGCATCGATTATTTGTGCTATGTGATGCCAAAACTTAAAACACGAAAGTTTCACATGGCTAGGTTGGAATTAACATTGTAACTCTCATAATATTTTGGATATAGCAAAATACTACTAGTAGACACATACTAGGTTACTAATTATCATTGTTGACTACTTTGACCTTATTTTTCATTTTTTTATAAATAAAAACACTACTTGGCTTGTGCTCACGAGTTGGAGGGTCATTTGAAAGGACCAGAACGAAAACACGACGTACTTAACAGTGTGGAAGCGAATCCAAGACAAGATCGATGTCCATGTCGACCCTCACGATACCAAATTCTTGTGTTTCAAGAACAATTCGAATCAATTTGTTTCGCATATTAATCGGTGGTAAGACATAGTTATGAGTTTTCATGGTGATGTTGACTTAAAACACTTAGGGCTTAAAGAAACTATAGAGAGAATTAAACAAGCATAGACTATAGGTGGTAAATTTTATGGCATTTCAGAGTGATTTATTAGGGTTTGGAAATGGAAATGATGGAGGTCGCAGGAAAGAAAGCCCGATGAAGGGTTGCCGACGATGGAAAGGTTGCCAGAAAAAGAAGAGTTGGGGTTCCAAAGAAGAAGGGTATAATTGATATTAAGGTGGGGTTTCAAAGAAAGAGGAGAGGGTTTCAATTATTTGAGTGGAGGTTCAAAGAAGTGGGGAGTTCAACGTAAATAGGTAGGGGCATTTAACAATTCTCTTTTTTGTTTGGTCAATGGTCACTAAACGGTTAGATTAAATTGTTATAAATTTTCTGAAGTAAGAGAAGGGAGTGTGAGAATTAAAATAATTTTAATTCAGAAAGAAGAATACCCCCTGCCATGATGTTCAAACCTTTGAATCTTTATCCTTGAATGATCAAACCTTGAATATGTAAAAAGCCCATTCACAGAACACTTTTACAGAACTATATGGGAAAAGTGAAAGGGACAGAGTTTCAAGCCTATTCTATTCACAAAGCAACGTCTGTGTTTGATGGCTATTACAGGCATATATATATAGATAGGCTTGGACCCATATCCAAGTGTAACTCCTTATAACTTCCTACCATCAGGGAAGTTGTAAGGTCCCATGAAACTACCATATGGGATAGTGAACAGACGTCAGTTACCCATTAACCATTAAACTAATTAAATATATATAATATAAATAACTAAATAAATAAAACAAACATGTGGCATATGGGCCACTTTATGGATATTCTTACAGGAAGTGGTATTTTAGAGAATAAAGGAGTTATAGTGCTATTTTAGATATACACAAGGGGTGTCAACGTAATTTTATTTATTTTTATTTATTTATTTTCAAACTCCCTCAATATGCTCACCTAAGTGAAAAGAATTTCTTGAATTATTTTCCAAGTTTTTTTTATTTTATTTTTTTGGTGGTTAGTTAGGCTACACGCGGTTACTTATTTTCAAGCCACTTTCGTCTTGAAAGTTTCATCAGAGTTGACATCTAGTCAGCAAAAATTAACAAATTTTTTATTTTTAATTTTTTTTTACTAATGTGACACTAAACTTATTATTTCAAAGAGGATGATTTCTTCCCGTTTGTAATCTGAATTAAAGGGCATTGTTTAAGTTTATAGGGTCACCACGAGTTTCGTTTTAATAATTTAATCGTTTATTTTATCAGACAGTTCATGTATTTTATTTACACAGAAAATTAGGTTGATATAATAATTGTAACAGATTCAATTTTTCATGTTTATCACAAAAAAAATGATTAATTTATTTTTAAAAACATAATTATTGTGCAAATTTTTTTTTTATTTTTTATCTTTCATTGATTCTACCTTGTGGATGGCTAAGAGAAGTCATATATAGAGCGATTGAACTTTCCCTTCTCATCTATGCTTAGTTTTGAAGGCATTGTCAGCATTCAACATCTGTTTCTAAAGCAGCATAGTGAGCTTTTGGGACCGGTAAGATTCATTTTTCCTTCATTCCTCTTGCTTTTCTTTAGCTATCATTTGAAGTTTGATCTCCAATTTTTGTTTTTTTTTTTTTTTTTTGTTGTTGTTGTTGTGGAAAAAGATGTTAAAAGAAAGTGAACCAAGCTTGTATGAAAACCTATCTAGTCATGATCTTAGAAGTTAGGTGCTCTCACCCAATCAAGTCGCTATCACCATCTCCAATCATCCATCAGTTTTTTTTTATCTAATTTATTTTCAAATTTGAATAAAAATCTTGATTTGATATGAACTACTCAAATCCTTTCATTAAATTTTCATCAAAATCTTTTCAAATATTACCTTCTAATCTCAAATTTCACTTTTCATCAAATTTGATGAAAAAAAATCATGTCCAATGCTTTATTTTTTTAAATTTTCATCAAATTCAAATTTGATGAGTTCTCAATTTGATGAAAAAAAATGACTCTCCTTTGATTTGATAAACATTTGTGAAAGGAATATTGGAGATGATTTTTTAACACTTTTTCATCGAATTTAAATTTGATGAAAGAAAATGTGAAAGATCATAATACCATAAATTTTTAATGATTATCCTATGAAAATTATGCAACCTAGGAGTTTTTGTTTTATTTTAAATATTCTATTAAAAAAAACTATTTAGAGAATTGATTCACTTTTCAAACTATTTGGAAAACTAACCTACATTTTAAAATCGCATTTTGAAAATATAATTTTAAATTGAAAATACAATTTATGATGACATGGGTTTCACTAAAATAAATTGCATTTTCAACATGTGATTTCAAGTTGAAATTGCATGTTGAAAATACAATATCAATTTCAAAATCGCATTTTCAAAATGCAATTTTAAAAAGTAGGTTAATTTCCCAAATAGTTTGAAAGTGGATTAATTCTCTATACTGTTTTTTTTTAGAATATTAAAAATAAAAAAATAAAAAAAATAAAAAAAAAACCTCACTTTTCTAGTCTCTAGAGCTTTAGGCAGTGTTTGATTCATAAATTTGGAAAGAAAAAAAAGAAAAAAAGTATGTGAAATATAATTATATTTTACTCACATTTCACCTACTTTTTTTTTCCTTTCCAAATTCATAAATGAAACACATCATTGGAATTTGGCCAAACATCTTTGATCTCCCAAATTTTTTCATGTCTTTGTTCTAATTTACTCCCAACTATCAGATTATGTGAATATCTCAATGTACATAAATTTAAAGATATGATCTAATAATTAAGAATCTATTAAAACAAGATAAAAAAATATTTGAGACTCGAATATCATGCATGTCAAATGATGTACCTACAGAAATTATGCAACTTTTCCGGTCTCAAGTACCCAGATTTTGGCTAAGCATTCTTGATCTCCAGATTCTTTCATCCCTTTGTTCCAATGTACCTTCAATAGTTGGAGAGTGTGAAAATTTCGATTTTGGATAAATTTAAAGACATGATCTAATAATTGAGAGTCCACTAAGACATGATGATATAGAAAAATTTGATAAAGGAGGATCTCGTGTCACAAGATATATTTATTTGTTTTGTTTTTATTGAGTAGATAAAAGAACCTGTTCCATAATAGTTCATTTTTTTTTTTTTTTAAAGTTCATGGTTGATCTGACATATAAAATAGAAAGCAATTAGCAAGCTAGAGAATTAGCATAAGCTATTATTATTTGGGGTGATTTCACATCAATGAGCATTTGGAAAAATATTTTTAAATTAGTAATAAATTTTATAAATATCAGAAAGTAAAATCATAAACTTTTTTTTTATAGATTTGTAGTTAGTTTTTGAGGTTACCACTGACAAGTAAATTCCCCTTATTATTTAGGGAGAATTACACATATGTGGTAATCATAAAAAATATTTACAATTTTTTTTTTTTTTTATTTCTTTCTTATCCCCACTTATGTGTAATTCCCCCTAAACCACTTGTGCCTTCTTTCTCCTCAAATGAGTATGCTTGTATAGGTGGGGAGGGACTTGTTGCCTGTAACGCCCTCAAAATAATACAACAAAACCCACCTATATTGAAATATATTGATATACAAGAGACCAATATTCTTCTATTTATCAAAGTAGTTCTTACAACAGTATTACATGTTATTAACAAAGCAAATGCCCTACAGGCTTACAGCTTTCCAAGTCAACACTTGGTTACAAGAAAATAGAGTGCTAACTCAAATACATATTAAGCCCTTGGCCTGAATTACATGTAATACATCAAGAAAATAGACAACAAAAATGTCTGTCCGCCTCTAGCCTCCCAAGCTATGTCCTTGGAGGTGGCATGCTACCTGTACCTGAAATGATGTTCCCATATAGGGTGAGCCACAGCCCAGTAGAAATACACTAAACCAATTATAAACAATGACTAAAATAATAGCATTCAACAGATGATCCACACTTATATTCCCACTTATACCGTGTTACAGTTTGATGACAATCATGTCCAAGTTACATTTCACTTTCCGTTTCTTATCCAATTCTCAATTCATACCATAGTTCAGAATCCAGCCAAACAACTTATATGAAACAATAACTCATCTTTAACATTTCTTCCATTACTAGCTATATCAATACTTCAACAGATAAACACACAAGCTGCATCCACACTTCAAAGGATAAGCATATGAGCTATATCAACACTTCAAAAGATAAGCATATGAGCTATATCAACACTTCAAAAGATAAGCATATGAGCTATATCAACACTTCAAAAGATAAGCATATGAACTATATCAATTTCCGGTTTAGAGGTCCAGCCCCTTTCTTCCAATAAACTGTTTGGTTTAGAGGTCCAACCCCTTTCTTCCAATAAACCGTTTGCACAAAACAACATATATACATATATACACATCGGTAGTATACATAATCAATCAATACATAAAGTTAATGTATTCTTTCAACCATCATACTCTATGACACAGCCAATTGATTAGTTTTAGTTTGTCTAATCATCATGCATTGTCTACAACAATCAAAACTACCCTCCACCGGTAGCCCAAAGCAATTATTTCTAAATAGGAAATAAATGCATCCAACGGATATTGTAGTCAACATTTCAATTTGGTGAGCGATAAATGATTCAACTACACCCTTTAATCTCATACATTCCCAATCTCGATTTTCTCATTTCAATTCCTCATTTCTCACAATTAATTATACAAATTAATTAATCAATGTAATTAGAGCATTTTTCGTAATTAATATTGCAACCCTAAGGTTTCATTTTCATCAATGTTTCAACATTAATTCCATTTCTCCATGCCAAACATGCATATAGGTTTTATATATTTAAAACACCAACTTTTGTAAAATTACACAAAGGCCCAAACTTTCTCAAAATTACCCAACAACCCCCAACGTATCAAAACACTAAAATTTAACGACAAAGCTCATAAAGAGGATTAGGATATCCCTACCTCGAATAATGAAACCCAACGAAGGAGATGAAGAAAACGAAAATGTTCCAAATCCCGAAATTTTTAGATTAAAAGATAGCCCTCGACGATCAACACAGCTTTTGTAAAGGTTGGAGGTGAGAAAACAACTCCTACTAGATCAATCCTAAGAGAGAAGTTAGGGTTTTAGTGAGAGGAACTCTCAAAATAGCTTTCTGGAAAAGTAAGACAGAGAAAGGATGTTGAAAAGTGAACAAAAAAGTCGGATCTCGGCTTTATATAAAAGTCGCCCCGCTCGAGCGTGGAAAACCCCGCTCGAGCGTCACTCACAGACTCCCGCTCGAGCGTCCAAACTCCCGCTCGAGCGGCGGATGCACACTCCCAGAACTTTTACAGACATGGTCCCCGCTCGAGCTTCAAACTCCCCACTCGAGCGTCAGACACAAACTCCCGCTTGAGCGGCCAATCCCCCGCTCGAGCGTCTACCACTGCAGACGAAATACTGGATGGGTGATTTCCCCGCTCGAGCGCCAACACCCCCGCTCGAGCGGATAAGCAACGACAAAGGCCCGCTCGAGCGTCAAAAGCGTCGCTCGAGCGAAGAGACCAAAAACTGGGCAAAGATCTTATGTTTTAAAACATAACCAACTCATTCCCAACTTGCCTAACACAACCCAAAACTCGAACACAAAGAGTAAGGGATAGAAAGAGGATAAGACAACAGCACCCTTACGGAACCGAGTCCGGATTACAGTTAAACACAAAAAGGGAAAATCGGGATCGCTATAACCTCTCCCCCTTAAAGAATTTCATCCCTGAAATTAAGGACACGCCAAAACACAGGGTTAACAGATCACCGAGCATTCAACATCCGAGCCCCAAGGAAAGAAATTACTTTCATAACAAACCTCCGACTCACTCTTACCAAGGAAGAGACTAACCAGGGGAACACATTCTAAACCACAACACCTTAGGCACGCAAGCCTCAACAAACCAAACCTCCCCCGAAACAATTCACCAACAACCGACTAGTGCTTCAATCTAAGTCACTACTCAACAACACGACCAAAACAAATCTTTAGAGTAGATAATAAGAAAACATTTTTTTGTTCAAGAGGCATTTCTCAAAGATGTTTAAATTTTCAACGTTAACGTTCCGGAATAAATCTTGCATTTTCCATACGAAAACTCAAAAGCTTTGTAAACATTTTTCACAAATACGGTGTTACCCAAAACGCAGAGTCATCCACAGTTTATTTGCCAAGAAGATTAATCTGGAATTCTTTAAAATAATTGAATTAGATCAACTCTTCAACAATGCCCTTAGATGGCCCAAACACTGTAAAAGTTTTGTTTTCCATTTCTTTCCAAAACAGCACTATCCACAACCATCACTCACACAGTGATGCCATAACCGACACAGAATATAACATTTCTATAATGATAGTTAATAGAAATAACAACAGTACTGACAGCACATAAGGTATAAGAGATTCATGGTTTTGCAATTTCATTCCGCCTCCCTTTACAACAAAAAAAATATATCATAAATACGGTTCAGGGCCTGGCCAACAACCAAATGAGAGCACATCTCATCTCAACAATACCCCCCTTGAATACACAAATGATATACATTTTAGTGCTGTATCAATATCAAACCAAACATCATACATACATAATGTATAAAAATCCAATCATTCACAATGATCAATCAATACACATATTAGATGTATTATTCCAACCGTCAAATTCAACGACAAAACATGTTCGATTAGTTTCAGTTTTCCCTAATCAACATACAAAGTCTACAACAAACGAGACTAAAACTCAAGGTGACCAACTTTTGTTGTAACCAAGTGTTAACTTGGAAAGCTGTAAGCCTTTAGGGCATTTGCTTTTGTTGTTAACATGTAATACTTTTGATAATGAAACTCTGGTGAATAGAAGAAAGCTACACAAACCACAAATTTTGGAATCTCACCGGATCTCCTAAAATTGAACCATATCAACACTGCGTCTAAGGCAATCACTATCCCCCGCCATGGCTATCTAGCAAGCATGCCCACTTCCTTGACTGAAGACCGACATGGTCAACCTCAATCACAACAACCCAAACACGAAGGACCACTTTGACCAACCTATACTCACAGTAATGACGCAATTCCAAAAACAGTACTATCACACTAGGGACTCCTAAACGTTTGAAGTTCCCAACAACGCAGCAACATGAAGGATAACTTTATACACCCCCACACCTTCCACCGCACAGACAGGACTGAATAAGTCAAAACGACTCTAACAGTGTGCCACGCTTACTCCACACACTTTCACTCCCTTACTCATTTTACCACTATTCAAACTGAACGACGGGCACTCATGCCAAAGTGACCTAGCTTTACCAAACTTCACACTTCAAACCACACTTCCATCAATAACCATATTATAGCCTTACCAAGGTATCCGCCAGGGATTCCCTAAGATCAATCCCCTTCTACACATCATCTACTAACAACATACGAACCACACATTAATATGCATCGTACTATGCAAAACTTTTTCACTTAGAGATTTCACCTACTACCTCGACTGAACTCGAAGTAACAGAATTTGCTTACCCCTTCCCTCGTACTGAGTTAACTGATAGGGTTTGCTACAACACAATATTTAACATTACCCATCAACCTTTCATACCGAACACAATCAATCATAGTATCTTCATCCAATACTGACCTATAGGGTCCATACTTCATTCCTCATCCTATTTGTCACTCATTCCGAGAGTACAACCAAGACACTAGGTCTACGTGCCCAACCATCCGCCATTACTACAACTGAACAACTGTCTTGCACCAAACCCCGACACCAAAACATGATGTCGACCAGGCTTTCAAAGACTCACCATCCTAACTATCCAGCAAAATAAAGGTCCTCACCTTCCTCACTATTAACCCACACCTCTATCCGCAACCACCATACCACTGTGACTCCATCCACGGGTCACACCCTAACTACGGGTTGTACACCCAATCAACCCTTACGACAGCATCTCCTGACCTAACCAGTGTTAAGGTCAAACCTATCACATTCGATCATAATAAACGAGCCCAAAAACTTAGGAAACACCCATATACTACTACCCGAGATATAGCACCAACTGCTTACAACACATCACTCCCCGATGCCAATAACCATACCCCTATGTAGGGTCTAACACTCCCTCAATCAAAACAACCAACTAGTACATATGCCAATTCGGCAACGTTACTTACCACGAAGGTACAAGTCTATTCCTAATAAGATTATGCACTATGCCCTCGTAAAGCACCATGTTAAATACATACTACACTTAGTATTACTCACACACTTCACATCCCCTCGAGGAGTCCTCACGACAGTAAATCAACATTACTTTCACGCACATAAGGTCAATTAGATAACACTAAGGAAATTTCGAACACCCGGTAAGTATAATTGTTCTCGCCTCCTTATAATCCTGATTAAGATAAACATCTCTCAGTAATCCTTTCAAATTTGAAAACATGGCTCATCAGCCCTTATTTTTTTTATTTTTTTTCAAACCAAAACACACGCATATAAATGCATTATTACCAAAGATTTTATGGTCTCACCACAACCTATTATATTAGTAAAACTTTTAGAGCCACCACAAGCTCTAACTTGCCCATTTCAAGAAAATAGATAAGCACTAGCACACACAACTATATAAACATATATATAGAAACAAACAACCTTGATGTTCCAACATTTCCAAAACACATTGATTACACAACAGAACCCAATGATTTCAAAACGATAATTCACCGATTACAAAATGGATTAGTCAAAACAAAACTATCCTATCGGTATTACCACCACTACTGTCCCTCACTGGATCGCCAAAGTTGGTCATCTCTAAACACAGGATAACCTACGAGCTTACAAGCCACGGACACGAACTACTGGCGTGCCCCATCTGGCCACACCTGGAACAACCACTAATTTTCCCAACTGGGATTTGGGAACTCGACTCACCCGAGGCCCTCGAAATTTGGCCTGACTGTCCCCCAAAACGGTATTGCTCCTGCCCAGTCGAATAAGGCTGGACCTGACTAGGTTGCAAGACTCCCAAAGAAACCCCTGGCTGAGTACAGAAACGTCTGACATGCCCTGGTTGATTACACACCCAACAAGTAAACAGCTCCCAAGCACGAGACTGATTCAAAGTCTGAGCTGATGGAGGCCCCAACAACTGCCTCCCTACTGAACTTCCAGTCGACCCAAAACCTGGCTGGTTAGGTGATGCTGGTGGCACAACTACTGGTTGAATTGCTAAACCTGCCCTCTTCCTATGTGGGCAAACTGAAGACTTGTGGCCCAGCAGACCACACTTGAAACAAGTAACACTCCTCTGTTTACTTCCTCCCGAACCCAAATCCGACATTGGAAAGGTAGCTCTAGACCGACCTCCATGTTGCGGGTTTAGAACCCTCTGCCTCTTAAAAGGCCTACCAACACCCTGAGTTACAGGAGTCGCCGAGATGGCTTCCTCCCCACTCTGCCCCATAGCTAGCACCACTACCTCAATATGAGCCGCAGCCCCAGCAAGCGCACTATAGCTCCTATGCCAAGACCCCGCAATCTTTCCTCAGATGCCGTCACACAGCCTACTCCCAAACTCCACACAACGCAATTCCTCCGTTTCTACCAACTCTGGGGCAAACCTCGACAAGTTAGCAAACCATGCCTCAAACTGCACCAAAGGAGTAGTACCTTGGCGCAACTCCACAAACTGTTTCCGCAACTCTTCCCGTGTGAAAGGAGGGAAATCAAAACTTCCTCGCCTAGGCATCCTAGAAAAAGTAACAAAGGTATTAGCACAACGACAACGGTGCCAAAATTATTTCACTAGCGTCCTAACACGATGGAAAGCTGTAATTCATTCCACGTAAGCACATAAACACATAAGCACTTACGAATTTCATTTCTAGATAATGATAGTCCCGAGGCGTTACTAGAGTTCCGGTTAGAAACAGCATTGATCAAGTGCTTTTCTAACAAGACTCACAGAAACCCAAGGGTCTAATCAACATCCTAGAAATTAAATCCCATGCTCAATTAGTCACATAAACATGTTATCACATAAGCACATAACATTACATCTAAGTCTCTAATCAAGCGAGACAAACCCATTGTGATACTAATCACTTCCCACGTACCCAAAGTATTCAAACCCGGTACGCTCTGATGGGTCTCATTACACTCACTACTTATAAAGCTAGCAAGAAGACCACTAAGCTCACTCTGCCCTCGCGGATCATACACCGGTGGCAATACACTACCAACCCGATCCCCCAGGAAATGGAAACAATCCCCGCTCAAGGTACATACAAT
>NW_021024984.1:904071-930772 GCF_004153795.1 Camellia sinensis | reverse complement strand
TATTTGAAGATCTGTTGATGTGTTGTGATCTGTTGATGTTTTTTTTTTTAAAATTTTTCTGGAGTTAATTTCTTTTGAAGATCTGTTGATGATGTTGTATTTGAGCTCAAGTGGGTTGTTGATGGCCGGGGATTTTCGGGGTCGGGGAAACCCGATCCCCGTTAGGGGGCGGGGGTAGGGGGTAGTGGGATCCCCGTCGGGGATCGGGGATGGGGAGGGTGATCCCAGCCCCGCACCGCCCTGTTGCCATTCCTAGACTTATGATGCTATAGTTGGTGATATATCAATACTAGCTGACAGATTTGAACACGTGGAATTCACTCAGCTGTTTCTTTCGTCAGGACTGACAATGATAGTTCCAGTAAAAACTGATGAGGCCAAGGCTTGGATGTTCATGAAACCATTCACCATAGAGATGTGGATTGTGACTGCTCTCTTAATGATTTAACAATGTTTGTTGTTTGGTTCTTGGAACATCAATCCAATCCTCAATTTAGAGGCCCTTGGAAGAGTCAACTCAGCACTGCTTTGTGGTTCACTTTCTCTTCTCTTTTCTTCGCCCGTAGTAAGCATCGTAAAATTTCAAAACAAACATGGTTTAGTACATAATGTTTATGTTTATCTTTATTTATAAAAAAAAATTTAAAAACTAAAAGAGAAAAAAATTGTTTTATAAATAATCGAAACAATTTTCAAAACTAATAAATAGGATAAATTACACAGATAGTCCTTGTATTTTGATCTTTATGTCATTTTGGTCCTTATAATTTCAATTGGCACAATTTTAATCCTGAATTTTTGACTCTAACTCAATTTAGTTCAATTGCTTAAAATTGTTAACATTTTTTAATGAAAAATATGCACATAAGTGACATATATCATGATTTTTAAGGTAAAATTATAAACATACTCAAGAATTTAATTTTCACCAATCCAGTAATAATTTTTCATCAAAAACACTAACGGCTTCATCAATTGCACCAAATTGACACGAAATCTAAAATTAATTATCAAAATTGAGCTAACTGAAAGTGTAGAGACTAAAATGATACAAGAAACAAATTGTAAGGACTAACGATGCAATTTACTCTAATAAATACTACGAGAAAAAAAAAGAAAAAAGAAAATGCATGTCTTTTATTTTATAATCAATTTTTCCTTCCATCCCCATCATCAATCTCTCCCACTGAACTAGGAGAAGACTATGGGAAGCCATAGCCTTCCTGTTTCTATGAACATTATTATTTCTCTCTCTCTCTCTCTCTCTATATATATATATATATATCATTTCGATAATTCAAACCGTCAATGTGTAGAGTTTGCCGAATACTTTATCATTGTAAAAAATCACGTTGATCAGATATTAATAATTACTTGATCGGATCAAATTTCTATCAATGGTAAATATAATCTACACATACTAGGTTACCAATTATCATTGTTGATTACGTTCACTTTATTTTTCATTTTTTTTTTTTAATAAGAATGCTACTTCGCATGACCCCTAAAAACATTGGTGATTTGATTACTCAAAAAAAATCTTTGGTAAAACTAGGATTTAATTTTGGTGGGCCCAATCTTTGCACAATCCTAGTCTAATTTGAATTTTTTTTAAATTCAGACATTGTAATTTTAAATTTGGTAAAGGTTTGAGCTAAAATTTTCAACCTAATTAAATTTGAACAAGGTTTATGTGGGGTTCTCACAACCAAACAAACCCAAATTTTATTGTTAATATCCAAATAAGGGTCTTGTTAACAAGTGTCCCTAGGGCACAAGTAAAAGACAAAAAATTTGAAGAACACAAAACACTTTTCACTAAATGCAATGCAATTTTACTGAAATTAATATATTTTTTAATAATTTTACATAATTTGAAGACACTTTATACACATTTCCCAAAATTAAACAATGCATGGAGATACTTGTTAACATTTGTATATAATAAATATGAATATTTTAAATTTTTTATTATTTTCTAGCAAATATCAAATTCCATTGTAATATGTTATGCTACTCTCAATACATAGAATTCAAACCATTTTTTTATTTTGGTTTGTGTTTTTATTTATTTTTATTTTGTTTTGTGTTTTTATTTTTTTTTATTTTGTTTTGTGTTTTTATTTTTCGAGATTTTTTATTTTTAAAAAGAGCTTAGTCTGAATTTTGAGCCATGCCTGAATAGTCCCTAGCCCCACCTAAAACCCAAACTCGCCTGTGTTACAACCCAACATGAAACATTGATTTTACATTTATAAAAGAACTACCATTATTATTATTTGTGAAAATGTAATGACAAAAATCTAGACTTCAATTTTTATAATCTTGTTGAATTCCTTGTTTACAGGTTTCCATTGGTGAACTCTTATGGCATGTTTGATTGGAAGGATTAAAGCATAGGATTGGGATTATTAATCCGTGGGTCCAATCATCCTATGTTTGTTTTGACATTTTAGTTTAGGATTATTAATCCAATGGATAATTAATCCAACAAATTTGTAGGATTATTAGTAATGGGGTAGGGGTGGGATAACTAATACCACACTAATTTAATAGGATTATTAATACCTCACTATTAGTGTTGTGAATCAAACATGGCCTTACGTTTGGATTCGTTTCACTATCTGGAATTTCTTTTAAATGCATATTTTGGTTTGAAAATGTTTGTACATTTGAGTAATGAAATCATCTCTTTGTCATGGATATAATAGTCTCTCTAAAAATGGGGATAATGTTGCATATATTTTGTCCACCCCAAATTCTATTTTAGTCGAAGTCTTGTGTACCGAGTTACATTTTTCTTTTTCTTTCTTTTTATTTATTGTTATGAAAATATTTTGTAAGATCATTGTGGATTCATGTACTTTATGAAGGATATGAATCTAGTTTAACAATAATGTGAACCCTAAGCAAATGGGGGCTAATATTGACTCATAAGCTACTTCTTTTGATCTTTGACTGTAGAGCTAAATGTGATTTTGTCTTTTGTCACTTGTTACTATGGTTGCATTTGCAAAAGCATGAGTTTGTGTTTTATCAAACTGTTCAGTTTTGAATCAATTGAATTGAAGTATTGAATTCGTTGAGATATCGAATAGTAAATCCTACACAATTTTAAATTGTATGATTATGAAACTCACCTTATTGGAATGATTTGACATTAAATGTTAACTGAAGTGCATGACATTTTCTGTACACTCTTGAATCACAAAAGCTTAATTCAAATATCCATGGTGTTTAACGTTATTAATTGAAATTATTCTTTTTCGTACGCTTGATTCCAGTGGTGGACTTAACAAGGGACCAAACCTTTCATTTTGATTTTTTTTTTTTTTTGGTTGTGGTACATTGAAGACTCAGTGGCCTCTCTAATTTCCAAACCAAACTGCAACAGGGCTCACCAAAAGTCACTGGACTTTCCAAACCAAATTTGTGATGATTTATATTTAAATTAGAGATTTTGGTATGTTGTTATTTGTATTAAAATTGGGGATTTGATTTGTGCTAAAATTAAAAATATTAGTTTGTGATGATTTATATGTAAATTAGGCATTTTGGTTTGTTATGATTTGTGCTAAATTTATGAATTTTGATTTGTGTTAAAATTGGAGATTTCAATTTGTGGTGGTTTGTGATCAAATTGGGGATTTTGATTAAGGATTTTTATTTTTATAGCTTGGTTGTCTATATAGAGAGACATTTTTTTATGGTACTGATAATGATACTATCGGGATTAATTATAGAAGTTTACAATTTAAAACTTTTTGTAATGAATATTTAAGTTTTAGGGTTTAATATTAGCTTGAAAATTTATTATTATGTTACTGTTATTGATTAGGAAAAATTCAACTAGTTGTGGAAGTAATTACTTATTGAAATAGTTACTAATTGTTTTCTTCTTCATTACAGGTCCAGATGAATAGTGTGGTAGAAGCAAGGTTTTAAAAAGCGACTACAACGGTAACGTAACGCCATTACGTAACGGCTACAGTTGTGGTGGTTATCGCCACCGTTATGACCGCTTTTGCAGTGTGATTGAGATTCACAAGTGTGTCGGCCGTAGCAGCTGCCATAGCGGTCGTAATGGTGCCATAACGGCTGTAACGGCCTGTTACGCACCATTATGTAACGGTTCCAAATTGCTTCTTTCGAAAAAAAAATTAAAAAAATTAAAAAGTTAAAATTTGAGAAGAGGGATAGAGAGAGAAAATGAAAGATGGAGGAGTAAGAGATAGAGAGAGAAGAGGGAAGAGGAAGAACATGTTATTAATTTGTTGAAGCTATAAGACCTATGCTATTCTATTCAGCTATTATCACTCAACCATTTTGTTTGTGTGTGTCTATCTCCCACCTTTCTATATTCAGGTCATGGACGCCTTTGCAAATTACCGACCTTTGGATTACGAACACATTGCTCTTAATCCTTCGATTCAGAAGGCTACAAACAAAGACATAAGAATTTTCCCTTCTGACCTACCTTTACAGTTCGAACAATCTACTCTCAAACCTCTGATTCGTAAAATTACAAATATGGATTTGAGCAACTCTTCTTCGCGAATTTCTATATGGGATAACGCTGCAGCTGCTTCCTCCTGTGGGGGACGAGATCTGCTAATTTCAAGCCTATCGCATAGGCAATGCGAGAAGGATAGATGTTGATTGTAGAACCAGTGTCCATTAAAACCACTGGCACCTACTTTCCTCTACACTCAACAGATATGTACAGTGGTTTGTTGTGAGGCGATCCTTCTGGTTGCAATTCTTTATCGGAGAAGGTAAGTGCAGGCTTGGTGCAACTTGGGAAGATCAAGCCAACAAGCTATTTTGGCGTAGTATCAATGGATAATTTAGCCCTGTCCATTACCAACAATACAACATGTCGTTGTACTCGCGAAGCTATGAAGAGGCCCCAAATGGATATGTCAACTTGGATCTTTTTGAGTTGTTTCAAGACCAGCTCCTCCTCCAACTTCTTCTCATTTTCCTTCTCAACCTTCTAGTCTTTTTCTGAGGGTTGGGCCTGATCCAAATGTGGAGGTTTGAAATACTGTCCACTCTTAATGAGATGGTCTATTTCCTCCGCCTACCAGGTACTATTCGGGATATGGTCTCCCCAGTCTTCCTCTGTATGGGCAAGATGCAAATCGTTATCTTTCCACCACTAACCTTCAACTACCAACAAACAGTTGTCCGACTCAACTTGTATCACTTTCACAGTATAACTCTTCCCCTCAGGGCGATTAGATGTTGCGGTCTTTCGGCCATCTTTGATCCTAGAGAGAGAGAGAGAGAAATCAAAGAAGACAAAGAAAGAGGCGGCAGCAAGGAAAAAAGAGGAGAGGGAAGAAAAGGAAATATTAGAGTTTTGTTTTGGTGACTCTAGTAGTTTCTAAATATTCTTTGATCTTCAATAAAATATTGTGAGTACAAAACCCACTTCTCTTGATTTATGTTTAATTCTTGTTTTTATCTATTTGTTTGATATTAGTTTAATTTTGTGTTTACATAAAGATGATAGATTAATTTTAATTATTTTGACTAGTGGTGTATGTAAAGTTTAGGGTTCTTAGATAATTGACTGATTTTAATTATTTTGTTTAGTTGTGTATTTAAGGTTTAGGATTTTTATTGATTGAATTTAATTATTTTGATTAGTTGTTATGTCAGATTTAGGATTTTTATATGGATTTATTTTATGGTTGTAATCACTTTCATGGTTGTATGAAACTAGAATTAATATGGTTATATGATATTAAAATTAATTAAGAACCCATAGATAAATTCCTTATACTCCACCATGACTCCATGGATTGTTGTTGTATTTGAGTGATGGTGAGAAAGAGTGTATAATAAAAAAAAAAAGTGAGGATTATGATATTTATTTGAATGCCTTAGGCTTGGCATTGTTATGTTTATTCTCATGTGTGAGATGTTGTGTATATATATTGTTACCTCGTTCTCATGAGTAGACAAGTGCTTTGATTTGCGCGCATACATATATGCTAACCATCCGGGGAGTGTGAGTCAAACTCGGGACGATATCCCCGTGCAAATTTGGCTTCGGAGAGGTGTTAGGTATACGGGAGGCACATAGGATATATGTGTAGGCTGGAAGGGGAGAGCCGAAGTGGTGGAATTAAGGAACAAAGAATTTAATTATGAATTTATTAGTATGGTGTGAATGGTACTGATATGTACATGATAAAAAAAAATAGTAAACGATCTTGATAAATTATGAAATTTGAGGAGAGGCATGTATACGTGATTTTGGACAACTTCTATGTTTTAGATTTTTATTAAAAAGATTGATTAGAACTTATAACCGGATGACCTTGGTTATTGTCGGTTTAATTCATTTTGGTAATGCAGATTTTATAGGCTGTTTTAACCCACGAAACGAGCTCATTTTTATTGGTTTCGCGTAAACTGAAGTAAAACATTATTCTGCACACTTTTCATGTTTTGAACTTTTTCGAAAAAAAATCATCTTAGGGCAGTTTTTGTTCGTTTTCAGCTTCAGATTTTTCTATTGAATTCCGTCTAGATTTTTAGATCAAGTTTTTCTCTTAACCTGTCTTTTAGGAAATTTGATTCTGTACAACTTTATTTCTTTGAGTTTTGGTCAATTCAAATTATTTACACAAGAAACGGTGTATTTTTATACTTATTCAGCAAGTTACTTATGATTAAATTATACTAACTTTATTTTTTTTGCAGGATGGTAGGTCTTACTAATTTTTTTATGCAAGGCTGACCCACCATATTTTTATTACTATTTTGTCCATTTTATGATCAATTTATATTTCGTTGTGTACGGACAAGAAACTAAATGCCACCATATCTCAAGAAACTACCCATTCGTCTCGGTGCGGTTGGAACTACTTGTCTTGTCTCGTAATAAGAATTTAACGTATTTTTGTTTGTGTCTGGTGGACACGTGGATGTTAAATCTTGTACTCATACCAGTATACCTGTATACTGACCCGTTTTGTCTCTTGGCAACTCGGGTGTGTTCTATTTGAGCGCAGCTGAGCTTCCTTTGCAGGATTAGTTGGGGCTACGGTGGTGACGTGGATTTACAATAGTGTTGGACCTGTCGTTTGGACTTCTTTTGTTTTATTGAGCTTAGGATTGATATTAGTCTATGTATTTATTATTCTCTGTATGACTTTAGTATTGGAATAATTTAGAATGGTTTGTAACCGTACATTATTTAAGTTATTGTTACTTTAATGTTAAGGTATTTGTTAGTTATAAAATTATGGTGGATGTTTTGGTTGGCCTTTAGTTTTGTTTCACCCCCAAAGATTTGGATGATGGAATGTTATTGGGGTTTAGTCCTAATTTAATATTTAATTGTCCGAATTTTGGGGCGTGACAGTTACGCTAGGGTCTTTACGCCCCACAACCGCAACTGTAATGACTCGGATTTTAATTCACATTGGATTGATGTATAGTGGTGCCCATCACCTTAAAACTTGAGTGGTTGTCGGACTCTCGACATTGATGGGTTGGCAAGTGAACCTTAAATATTATAATTGAGGACCCTTGGTGATGTTTGGAACCTTGATTGAAGTCTTAACAAGGTATTTAGGTAAGATTGGATTAAAAGCCCCAAGTTTTAGTTTGAGTTTTTGACCAACCTTCACTCTTTTTTCTTTTCTACTTCCATACTTTGAATTTGAAGGTGAGGTCAGAACCATTGGAAAGCTTATTTCTGGGGCTTCGATTTGGACACAAGAACGACCTAGAACGGGATCCCGATGAGAGAGTTATACCCATTTGAAGTTTTCATATATGTGTTGGAAACAGGTATGCTCGAGCGTGGAAAAACGTGATTTTTGCTCATTCTTTGTATTTTCCTTTTCCTTCTTCATTCTTCTCACCCTAGGTCCGAAAACCCTAGGGTTTTTACCTCAAATAACTTCCATCTCCCTAAGTTTTGGCTAAGATCTTCTACCAAAAAGTGAAGAACACATGAAGATCAACATGTTCTATCGATTGGAATTCGGATTTGTGGAGGAATCTCAACAAAGTTTTGCTCTCTTGCTTGATTCTTGAGGTAGGGGTCCTAGTTCTTCTTCAATACTTGCATTTATAGATAGATTTATGGTATTTTGATTATATAAATACAAAATCTCCATTTTTGAGCATATAGTGTTATATCATGGAAATTGGGGGTTTAGGGTTTGAAGTGTTGGGGGTTCAATTGCTGGGTTAAGCTTGTGGATTATGAACCTTAGGTGTATAATCAAGGAGAAAATTGTAATTAAAAGTAGTGGTGTGAGAAGTTTCAATTGTTCTTGAAGTTCTTAATTTCTCTTGAAAACCCTAAGTTGATTCATGGTGATAATTAATGATTTTGCCTAAATTGAAAGTAGAATCATGAAATTGAGGTATTGAATTACATATATACCATTTTAATTGAATTTTGGAAGTGTTTGAAAATTATGTTAAAAATTAGTGAATGAACCTTCGTTATGGATATTGTAAATCATGCTATAATATGAAATTAAATTTGGGAAAAAGATTTATTAATGATATGGATGGCATGAGACTTGGGATGAAATGATGAAATGGGGATTTAAGAGTTCACCTTGAGTTATGTTGAATTACATTTAGTGGCGTTGAATTGAATCATGTTGAATAGTGTTGATTATGTTGAATTGTATTGACTATGTTGAATTGTGTTGAATTAAGTTGAGCTGTGTTGGGTTGTATTGAGTTTGGGTTGATATAAGGGGAGTTTGCCCTAATTGGATCAAATTGTTATTTTGTATAAATAATTGAAATTGTCATTGTAAATGTGAAATCGGAGGATTATTAATGATGATGGTGGAGCTTGATATGCATTATCACTCCCATATGAGATTTTGGAAAAGCGTATCGTTAAAGGAATTTATTTATCTATTTAGATATATTTGTTTTGGGCTATTGATGGAGGATAGCTATGATTGTTGTAGAAATTGCATGTTAACTAGGCAAACTGGACTATTTATAAATCATGCATATCATGGAACATGCAATGGATTTTGAGGATTTAAATTGTATGTTTTGGAAAGAGATTTTGGAAATTCTTGTGTTATGTTTTAAGTGCACTTGTTTCATTTTGAAAATCATGTTGTGGATCACATGTATTGTGCTAGTTGAAAAGAGTAAATAATATGATAAGTCTGAGAAATGGTTGTCATTGAATATGACTGTGTGTTTTAATACATTGTGAGAGGGTAATTTATGTGACAATTGGGCCGAGCTGGGTAATGGGCCGTTATGAGCCGCAGTACAAAGGGCCGAGTAAAATGGCCATGTAAGTTACTCTGGTCGTGTGGATATTTTGAAGTTAGTCCGGTCCTAAGGCCGTGAAGCTAGTCCGGTCCGACAGAAGATCGAAGTTAGATCGGTCTAACGGTACTTTGGAGTTAGACCGGTCTTGGAGTTACACCGGTCATGACATGTTAGTTCGGTTTAACCACGCCATAGGTTGTGCATGAGAAGCCGACGTAAGAGCAGTAAAAGGAAGAGCTAGTTCGGCTTATTCTGCAGCTATGCATAGTCATGTTTACTTCAATCATGTTGGAGTTTGGCCATTGTAAAAACCATCTCACTTGGTTTAAGCAGTGAGGGGGGTGTTGAAGGATAAGCATTATCTTTTCAGGAGTATGAATCCTAGGAGGACTCTGCATGGAGAAGTAAAAGTCCTACTAGGATTGTGCCACACGAAATCTATAAGAGCTCACAAACATCACCTTTGGAGAGGTAACACAGAACTTTGCTTTCTGAATACACAGAGCTTTTATCTATTTGTCAAGCTTACTGACTTAGGCATCGGAGAGGTTTCCGGCACACACCCGTTGGCTAGCTCACGTTTGTGTTTTCAGGTGATAAAGCGACGACGTACAGAGGAGTGCAGACTTGATCAACAGGATTATACGAGAAGGTTTATTTCTTTCTCGTACAATTGGCGCCGTCTGTGGGAAGGATCGGACAGGACAAAACCTCTTGATCAAGCTTTACCTCTTTAGGAACAATGGCACACATTGAAGAATTGCCACAGTCCGCCATCGACGGGCAAACTCCAGATGGGGGCGCAAGGCGTGAAGGATTACCTTCTATCCCTTCCATGGCGGACTTGGAGTCCCAACGGCATAACCCCAGAAGAGATACTAGGGGAAGGCGGACTCACAGCCCCCGTCACTCTCGTTCACAAAGTCCTGACAGGCAAAGGCGGAGGATTGATCCTCAAGTTCTGGAGGACCACGTGAAGGAACAAGACGAATTAATAAGGAAGATGGCAGCCGACATGGAAGCCTTGAAGCGCCAGATGAAAGGAAAAGGCGTGGCGACAGGAGAGGGGCGCAAAAACAAGACGCCCCCTCGCCGCTCAGAAGACCATGCAAAGCATTCAACACCATCACAAGCAGAAAGTAGAAGCCTCAGGACAGGCGACACTCTGTCTAGAACCTCCAGAACTCGTTACTCCAGGTCTAAGAGAACGAGATCATTAAGGTCTTACACGGAGGGAAGTACTTACCGACCCTCGCACTCGCACCAGACATCATCCAAACAGACGGAATTGCCCAAATCATCCGATTTGCGGATCATACTGGAAGAAAAGGCACGATGGAAGGAGGACACCAGGGCGCGCAACCCTCGCAGAGTTTCTGCCCTTCAGCGATTGGCTCCTCGGTCGCATGGAAGCGTCGAGGTTGGAATGCCATTACCACGCCCTGCCTACGAACCGACGGACAAAGCATTAGCAAGGCTGCAAACCTCGCCGTTCGTTCCGGCAATCGAAAATGCGCCCCTACCTACAGGCTTCCTTTTGCCCAAATTCACTACGTACGAGGGGAAGACGGACCCCTACATTCACCTAAGCCACTTCCGCCAGGTTATGGCGGTATATCGGCAAAACGAGGCTCTAATGTGCATTCTCTTCCCGTCAAGCCTTGGCGATCTAGGCTTGACTTAGTTTGAAAAACTTCCAGAAGGCAACATAGCCTCTTGGGCGCAATTGGCAGAGGCATTTGTCACAAGGTTCAGAACAAACACTAAAACCCCGGTGGAGATTGACCAGTTATTCTCCATCAACATGGGTGAAAAAGAGACGCTGAGGTCCTACAATAGTCGCTACTGGGAGACATTCAACCAAATTGGCGACTGCCCCACCAATCTCGCCATTGCACAGTACAAAAGAGGCCTTCCAGTCGGGAATAGACTAAGGGACTCAATCACCATGACACCACCCCTCACCATGGAAGCCTTGATGGAAAGAGTACATCATCACATCAGGGTAGAAGAGGATGGCGCACGATGCCAAAATAATCTTGGCACGAACACAATTACCGAAAAAGAAAAACCTCAGCAAAGGTCAATACAGATCGCAGAACAGAACGGACGTGCCAGGCGTGACAATGGAGGGACCCGGGATAAAAGATGTTGAGGGGTCCGCACGGCCATAACCACCGGTCTTCAAGAAACCGATCTATCGATTCTAAGTGAAATAAGAGAGAGCCTTTCGTCAAGCCAGCCAGACTAGGGGAACCTCAGAAGACTATGACGAAAGATCACGTTTTTTATGCACCTTCTACAAAGAAAAGGGGCACCGCACTGAAAATGCACGCCATGAGGCAGCACCTGAGGATTGGTGGAGCAGGGTCACCTGGAATAAAACATCGAAGGAGGGGCCCAACCAGCCCAGATTCATAACCACCCCAATGAATGCCGATCGACGCCCCACCTCAAGGCGTTATCAATGTGATACATGGAGTTTTTGAACCTGAGCGTGTATGCGAGCTCAGGGGATCAATCAAAAAGGCTGAGCACTTTAGAGAGGTGCTAAGTGCCCAACCTGCCATTAAGAAGGGGAAGTCAGAGGCAACAAACGTCATGTCTTTTTCGGATAAAGACTTGGAACGGATATACTGCCCTCACAATGATGCCCTAGTCGTCACTCTCCGAGTCAAGGATTTTGACGTCAAGCGGATTCTGATTGACCAGGGTAGTTCATGTGAAATCATGTACTACGAAACATTTAAACAATTGAAGCTACAAGACAAAGACTTAGCGCCAGCCGTATCTCCCCTAATTGGATTCAACTCCATGCCAGAATGGCCCGTCGGCAAAATAATTCTTCCAGTCAGAGCAGGAAGCGTGACGAAACAAGTGGAGTTCTGGGTATTAAAGGTCCCCTTCACATACAACATCATTTTGGGCAGAACATGGCTGCATGCCATGCGATCGGTGGCGTCATCCTACCACCAAGTAATGCGGTTCCCCAACAATACTGGGGTAATTGAAGAAGTCTATGGAGATCAAATCATGTCAAAGCAATGCTTCGTCACGGTGAATGGCAACCGCGCTGCCAAAGGATACGTTCATTCGGTGGAAGAACCTGAGAGCAATGAGCTATTCGGAGATGTCGGCAAAGCGGCGGATCAGAAAGCAGTGGAGGACTTGGTAGAGGTAAAAATAGATGAAAAGAACCCAGATAAGTTCTTTTTGCTCGGTTCGTCGTTGTCTAGCACTGAGAGATTAGAGGTCTTGGAATTCTTAACCTCTAACATCGAAGTGTTCGCCTGGACGCCCTACGACATGCCAGGCATTGATCCAAACTTCATCTGTCACCAACTTAATGTCCCCCCATCCGCCAGACCAATCATCCAACGCACACGCAGATCGGCACTCCACCACACCGAGATAGTAGCGGAAGAAGTAGGTAACCTGCTGGAGGCAGGAGCAATTAGAGAAGTGCACTACCCAAGATGGATCTCCAACACAGTCGTAGTGCCAAAAAAGAATGGCAAATGGCGTGTCTGCGTCGACTATAAAACAGTCAACAAGGCGTGCCCAAAAGACAGCTTTCCTCTACCACGGATAGATCAACTGGTAGACCTAACGGCGGGGCACAACCGACTTAGCTTTCCGGATGCATACAGAGGCTACTACCAAATCGCCATGCATGAACCAGACCAGGAGGTCACATCCTTTACAACACCAAGAGGACTATACTGTTACAAGGTCATGCCCTTTGGCCTGAAGAACGCAGGGGCAACATTCCAACGAACGGTCACCAAGATGTTTGAACCATTGTTAGGAAGAACGATGGAGGCTTACATCGACAACATGGTGGTCAAAAGCAAGGATGAGAATGACCATCTCAAGGACCTAGGAGAGATGTTTGAAATCCTGAAGAAGCACAAGTTGCGCCTCAATGCATCTAAGTGTGCATTCGGAGTAGGATCTGGCAAATTCCTGGGCTTCCTTGTGACCAACCGGGGCATAGAAGCGGACCCCTCCCAGATCAAAGCAATTTAGGATTTGGAAAGACCAAACTCAGTAAAAGAAGTACAGCATCTCACCGGCATGGCAGCCGCGCTCAATCGGTTCATAAGCCGATCATCAGACAGACTACGACCATTCTTTCAAGCTTTAAAAGCCAAGTTCGAATGGGACGAAGAATGTGATCAAGCTCTGGAAAGCTTGAAAGAATACATGTCCTCTCCACCGTTGCTGGTCACCCCAATACCAGGAGAGGAACTCTTTCTGTACCTGGCAGTCTCTCAGCACGCAATTAGCGCAATGTTGGTCCGTGCGGAAGGAATTCAACATTTGCCCATCTATTATGTCAGCAAGACATTGCTGGGAGCCGAAACAAGGTATTTGCCACTGGAAAAACTGGCATTAGCCTTGATGATGGCCTCTAGGAAATTGGCACACTACTTTCACGCCCACACCATAGTCGTCCTCACAGCTTTTCTACTAAAAGCTTTGTTTGAGAGGGCGAACTTTTCTGGGCGAATTTTGAAGTGAGCAGTAGAGTTAGGATAATTCGACGTCAAGTTCCAACCTAGAACCGCAGTAAAGGCCCAATCTTTGGTAGACTTCGTTGCAGAGTTTACTCCTGGAAGTCATCATATCTGCCCAGTCGACTTAACTGACACAACCGAACTAGGGATGGAGGTTGACGCCGGAATAGCACAACCCCTAGCAGAAGGTGCTCAATCAGACTCCAAGGCAGACCAGACTAAAGACAGCAAGGAAGAAGCAAACCAAGACTCACCAACAAATAAAGACTTGGTACAATCAGAAAGCGAGGGGCAGACAGCAAGCATGGACCTTGAAGAAAACACCAGCAACATTCTTGACCCCATGACATCATCCGACCCCTCCACTTGCTGGAAGTTGTTCGTTGGTGAGATATGGAAGCTCTTTGTGGATGGAGCATCCAACCGGCATGGTGCAGGACTTGGCATAGTCCTCATCACATCCGACGGCCTGATTGTGGAGCAAGCAATCAACCTTGGCTTCCCAGCATCAAACAACGAAGCGGAATATAAAGCACTTCTTGCAGGACTCAAATCGGCATACTACATGAAGGCCACCGAATTAATGGTCTACAGCGACTCACAGCTGGTGGTAAACCAAATTTCTGGCGACTATGAAGCAAAGGATGATAGGATGGCCAAGTACCAAGAATTGGTCAGAACAGAGATCAAAAAATTTGAAATAGTGAGGATAGAACAGATAGGCAAGGAAGAGAACGGCAGAGTAGACAAACTAGCAGGCTTTGCTTCAATGGCAGATACATCCATCCCTCATCCCTTGCTCATCGACTACTTACCAAGACCAAGCATCGAAGACCCCGAAGCAGAAGAAGTATGCTGCGCCGATCTAGGCCCCTCATGGATGGATCCCATTATACTATTCTTGAAAGATAGCATCCTACCAGAAGAAAAGAAAAAAGCCAACAAAATTAGAGCAAAGTCACAGCGATTTTGGCTTTCCCCATCTCTGGCATTATACACCCTATCTAAAGTGTGTCCACCCCAGCAAAGTGGAAGCATTCTTATACGAGATACACGAAGGAGTGTGCGGAAGCCATCAAGGAGGAAGATCGCTAGCTTACAGGGCCATTTCGCAAGGATACTGGTGGCCATACATGCAGGCAGACTCAGAAAAATATGTGAAGAAGTGCGAAAAATGCCAAAAATTCGCACACCAAATACATCAACCAGCTAGAGAACTCCTACCACTGACTAGCCCGTGGCCTTTAACAATGTGGGGCTTGGACATAGTAGGACCACTTCCAACAGCACCCGGCAACAGGAAGTTCTTTCTCGCAGCAACAGACTACTTCACAAAGTGGGGGGAAGCAGAAGCATTGGCATCAATCAAGGAAAAAGATGTGAAGAAGTTCGTCTGGCAAAACATCATCACTCGGTTTGGCATACCAAAAGCCCTAATTTCAGACAATGGCACTCAGTTCGACGGCAGAATCTTCAGAGGCTTTTGTGAAGAATACAAGATAGAGTTCTATAATTCTACACCGACATATCCCCAAGCAAATGGACAGGCAGAAGCTTCAAACAAGGTAGTCTTGGATGGGTTGAAGAAAAGGTTGGAGAAAGCCAAAGGCAAATGGGCGGAAGAGCTTCCTCATGTTTTATGGGCTTACCGCACCACACCTCGGCGGTCAACAGGAGAAACACCATTCTCCTTAGCCTACAGTATGGAAGCGGTAATCCCACTAGAAGTTGGCCTCCCCACAATTCGAAGTGAAAATTTTGATCCAGACTTAAACGGCGAAGCCATAACATTGGAACTCGACCTTGCAGAAGAAAGAAGAGAAAGAGCACTAGTTCACATTGCCTCATATCAACAAGAGTTATCCAGGAAATACAACAAGACAGTGCATCCAAGACAATTCAAGATCGGCGATTGGGTACTGCGCAAAGTGATGGGAAACACCCAGGTACTAGGAGATGGCAAGCTAGGGCCTAATTGGGAAGGTCCATACAAAGTGGTTGGGTTAGCAGGCAAAGGGGCATACCACCTAGAAGACAAGGACGGCAAAGTAATCCCTAGGCCATGGAACACCGCCAATCTCAAGTTATTTTATTTTTAGCTTTCCTCTTTCAAACATATGTAATTTTTTCCTTCCTCAATAAAACAAGTCAATTTTTCTCAGCATAGTTATTTTTTGTAAAAGTTAGTTTTAGTAAAGATAGGAACATTGCAAACATTTTTCTTTAGGTTGGTTGGAAAAACCAACTTAGAGATTGGCTGGATTAAACCAACACCCTTCCTAAGCCCAGGATAAGGATCCAGGCTGCAGGACGTTTGGTCGGAATAACCAAACATTTTACTTTAGGTTGGCTGGAAAAACCAACTTAGAGATTGGCTGGATTAAACCAACACCCTTCCTAAGCCTAGGATAAAGATCCAGGCTGCAGGACATTTTGGTCGGAATAACCAAACATTTTACTTTAGGTTGGCTGGAAAAACCAATCTAAAGGTTAGCTGGATTAAACCAACACCCTTCTTAAGCCCAGGATAAGGATCCAGGCTGCAGGACGTTTGGTCAGAATAACCAAACATTTTACTTTAGGTTGGCTGGAAAAACCAACTTAGAGATTGGCTGGATTAAACCAACACCCTTCCTAAGCCCAGGATAAGGATCCAGGCTGCAAAACGTTTTGGTCGGAATAACCAAACATTTTATTTTAGGTTGGCTGGAAAAACCAATCTAAAGGTTGGCTGGATTAAATCAACACCCTTCCTAAGCCCAGGATAAGGATCCATGCTGTAGGACGTTTGGTCGAAATAACCAAACATTTTTACTTTAGGTTGGCTGGAAAAACCAATCTAAAGGTTGGCTGGAAAAACCAATGTTGAGGTTGGCTGGATTAAACCAACTCTTAGTACTCTTTAGCTGAATTAAGGACATCGGCTAAAAGAGTGGTTGGCTGGATAAAACCAACTCTAAGTACTCTTTAGCCGAAGTAAGGACATCGGCTAAAGAGTGATTGACTGGATAAAACCAACTCTTGGTACTCTTTAGCCGAAGTGAGGACATCGGCTAAAAGAGTGGTTGGCTGGATTAAACCAACTCTTTGTACTCTTTAGCCGAAGTAAGGACATCGGCTAAAGAGTGGTTGGCTAGATTGGCTAGATTAAACCAACTCTTAGTACTCTTTAGCCAAAGTAAGGATATCAACTAAAAAGTGGTTGGCTGGATAGCTCAGTCAGATTACTCAGCTGAGACCAGATTAAAGTATCTCGACCACAATACTATCAAGACAGCAAGCTCAAACAGGAAATTAAACCGAGATAACAGTTGGAAGTGAAAAGATCATAGAAAAGTCATTGCAAGCACAAACATACAGATCAACCGAAATAAGAGTTCAAAACAAGAAAATTTTCATTCATCAAAGGGCAATTACAAAGGGGGGGCCATAGCCCGGTTACAAGAGCAAAAAGTAACAAAGAAAAGAAAGTACAGAATCAAGTGAAAAGGTTTTCAAGGTCGGCGTCAATATCAACTTGAACACCGGTTGCAGATGGAAGATCAGTCTCAGTAGCAACTGGCAGAACGATGTCAGTCGACGGCTCAACAGTCAGGTCTTCAACCGTTGGCTCCAACCGAGCTGATTGATCGTTGCCTTGCTCGTTGACTACCGGAGTAACAGTTGGCTCATTTTCTTCATCTTCATCATCTGAACCCTGCAAAAATTGTTGTTGGATAGAAGCAACATACTCCGCTAGTGAGGCCGGAATGAAATACTGAGGAGCATTATAGACCTCGGTTTCGGGCCCACAGCCGAGCTACTCCACAGCACTTCTCCAGCCGCACTTGAAGAATAAATCTTTCGCTCCCTCACATTGTGGAATGTAGAGGCCTTCCGCCTCTTTGAAACCTTCGGCGTTGGCATCTCCCGCCTTCTTCTTCAGTTCGGCTATTTCGACGTCCTTTTTCCCTTCAAGCTTGACTAGCTCACGAAGGTACTTGTCTTTCATGACGATCAATGCCTTCTGTTTGTCAGCCTCAGCCGAGGTAACTAGTCCGATTAGACGAGCTACCTCAACCTCTAGCTCGGCCATTTTTCGGTGGGATTCCTTCAGCTCAGTTGTTTTTGTTTCAACTTCTGCCAGAGCCTACCTAGCCGTTTTCCTGAGCTCCAATACCTTTTGATGGGAAATTTGGCTCTTTTGAAGAGACTGAAATTAATGGAAAGAAATCAATGTCAAAACCGAACTGAAAGTTAGAAAAATTTTGTAGAGACGAGGGGCATCTTACCAGGATCATGGATTTAGTGGCCGATCGGATGGCCTTTAGCTCGGTCAGGTTCTGGTGGTGTTCCATGTCTGCTGGAAGGCAAACACTCTTGGCAAGATTGAAGGCCATCAAGTGATCCTTCTCAGCAACCACCGAATCGGTATCTTGAATAAGGCGGTTCTGAAATTTCAGCTTCGGTGCCCACCTAGAAGAGCCAACCCGGTCAGAAGGTTACGATTGTGGAATCGGTGGAGGCGTGGTTTCGTGCTCGTCCACTAGACGCTGCTCAGTTGGGGTAGACCGGGCGCGCTTGGATGGGCGTGATGAAGAAGGCTATTGAGAAGGAAGGGCCACAACGGCCTGTTGCGTTTGGCTTGATGGCGGTACTTCGGGTCTGTTTGTTTCGGTCAATAGCGCCCTGACTCTATTTCTTTTGGCCATTTCTTCTTCAGCGGTCAGTGGGATTAGTCTGATTTCTGGCAAGGTTGGGTCCGGTTCTGGGGCCTCCTCTAGCAGAAAGTCGGTCACTCTCGCTTTTCGGCGGCCGCTGTATCTATAGGTCGGTTCGAACTTTAGCAGCTTGGCCCAACTACGTTATGGATACCGTAGTGCGGTGCGCAAGGTCGCTAGATTTGGGTAGCTGTATAGAGAATGGAGGTGGGCAGAATCTACAAAAGAAGACAACTATTAGCTTGGCTGAAAATTGAAAATCGAAATATAGTAAAACACGCAAGAAAACCGAAGTAATTATACCAGGTGTTCCTTTTTTCCAATTAATGCTTCGGCCAGGAATCTGGGCTTGGTGATCCTCAAAATTCCCAGACACCCAGAAAAAATCGTCGTCATTTAAGTCTTTATCCGGTGTGTTTTTTATTATTTTCTCACGTCGACGGCGTATTCTAAGATAGTACACCCAGCCGTCTTCCTTCGAACCAATGGAGTATTGGTGAAAGAATTCGGCCAGACCGTGGTTGAGACCGGCTTGGCGGTTTAGTTCGGCTATTCCCATTATTATACGGTATGAATTGGTGGATAGTTGGGTTGGGCATAGTCTGGTTTGCCTAAGAAACTCACAAATTAAGGGTTGGACTGGAAATCATAGTTCGGTTTCAATTATGGACAAGGGGGTGAAGGGGACAAAGCCTTCATTCCCCCAGGGTATGACATCTTTTTCGGCCAAGGTAAGGTGTGCATCGTCAGGTATGCCATAATCCCTTCGGAATTCGGCTAGACCACCTGGCGTCTCTACTAGAAACCTATACTTCCCCATTTATTGTATAATTTATGAATAAATTAGCACGGTCTAAAAATTGTGCTCAGTAGCTCAGTTGAGCGCGCAGAGGAGTGCCTGGGCAACCTAAGTCTGCAAAGTAGAAAACAAAGGGGTTAAGCACAGATCATTGGACCGTGCTACAAAATAAAAGCAAAAAATAGGAGCCCTACTTTGGCTATGTGGATGCTACAGGTTCTGTCTCGGTTTCTGCAAGGTGATTGGTAGCTCGGTTTGAGCAGGGCTTTTATTAGCTCGGCCTTGGCAAGTGTCTCGATATCTCGGTTGTGGAAACGGTTCTGTTTGACCGGTTGATCGTCTAGGGGCAGCTTTCTGAGTTCCGTCTAAAAAACTAAGAAAACTGGTTTAGCCCCAAAGGCCTAGATTGGTTGGAGTTCAGGTATCTTAGTATGCTAAGTGCAAACTTAGTTCGGTTGGTTACCTCGGCGGAGGTAACGCAAGAAGTGGTTTGACTTATTAAAACTACTGGTATAAACTTGAAGTGTTAGTCCGGTTGTAAACTGACTAGACTTTTACCTAGCTTAAACAGTGTCCTAGTTCGGTTGCATCATGATTTTGGATCAAAAACCAGTTTTTTACAGGATATTACATGTACTCATGTGTTCTATTGCTAAGTTTTTTCCAGAAAAGTACAGAGCAAAGCAAAACAGAAAAATATGTTTTGTAAAAACACAGAAAACAAAATACGAAAACAAAGTAGATGTACAGTGCTTACCCGATGAAAAGGCAAGAGCTGGAGAGAGAATAACAGCTATGGAGAACACGAGCTCAAAAGTTGAAGAAGCAATGGAGGCTTAGAGAGGGAAAAGTTGCAAAGTGTGTCAAAATGAAGAGACTCGTTTTAGGTAAAGGGAAAAAGGCGGGACTGTTCAAATTTCACGAAGTATGAAGACGGCGTGACAGCCATCCTCAGTCGATCAGAGCATGCCACGTGCCATTAGAATGGGAAGCGTTTCAGTCTCTGTGATTGAAGAGACGTTACTACCGGACAGCTAGAGCTCGGTGTGAAAGTAGCCCGGCTGGATAGGCTAAAAATCTATAGCTAGGTTGGAAAGGTTGAGAGTTTATAGCTCGGCTGGTTGACAGATAATCCCAAACATGCTAGGCAGATGGAATTAAGGGGCAATTGAGAAGGTAATTTATGTGAAAATTGGGCCGAGCTGGGTAATGGGCCGTTATGAGCCGCAGTACAAAGGGCCGAGTAAAATGGCCATGTAAGTTACTCTGGTCGTGTGGATATTTTGAAGTTAGTCCGGTCCTAAGGCCGTGAAGCTAGTCCGGTCCGACAGAAGATCGAAGTTAGATCGGTCTAACGGTACTTTGGAGTTAGACCGGTCTTGGAGTTACACCGGTCATGACGCCATGGGTTGTGCATGAGAAGCCGACGTAAGAGCAGTAAAAGGAAGAGCTAGTTCGGCTTATTCTGCAGCTATGCAGAGTCATGTTTACTTCGGTCATGTTAGAGTTCGGCCATTGTAAAAACCATCTCACTTGGTTTAAGCAGTGAGGGGGGTGTTAAAGGATAAGCATTATCTTTTCAGGAGTATGAATCCTAGGAGGACTCTGCATGGAAAAGTAAAAGTCCTACTAGGATTGTGCCACACAAAATCTATAAGAGCTCACAAACATCACCTTTGGAGAGGTAACACACAACTTTGCTTTCTGAATACACAGAGCTTTTGTCTATTTGTCAAGCTTACTGACTTAGGCATCGGAGAGGTTTCCGGCACACACCCGCCGGCTAGCTCACGTTTGTGTTTTCAGGTGATAAAGCGACGACGTACAGAGAAGCGCAGACTTGATCAACAGGATTATACAAGAAGGTTTATTTCTTTCCCGTACACATTGTATATGTATGATTGTTTGGGAGGAGAAAGGGGATGTACCCCATGTGTGATTATGTGATTAAATACATTGTATATGTATGTTTGTTTGGGAGGAGAAAGGGGATTGACTCCATTATAACTAAGTTGGCCAGAGTGTCCTTGGTGAAAATCCCGAAATTTATACATGGGTATCGATCCCGCAGACGAAATTTCTGTAAAATGGCAGTTTGAAGTGTTTATGTGCATTTTGTATGATTGGGAAAACCACTGAGTTGTAGTCTCAGTTTGGTTGTTGTGAAATAATGAAATTGACTCATGAATTAAGAAGAATAAATGAACTGAAAATGAACTGAAGGAAAATGGATTAAGGATTGAAATTGGCATCATGTGGGTAATTGGATTAGGGGCTAGTGATGATGAACTCAATGGATTGCTTGTGACAAAAGGGAAGATTATGAGCTTTGTTTTGTAAGTAAATGGGAAATTGAATTAAAAAGGGTTGTGATTCTTGTGTTATGTTTGAATTCTAATCCTTTGGATTTTGAGGTTATGAAATGTGAAATATTAGAATGGAAATGAAATGTGGAATATTAAAATGGAAACGAAATGAGGAATAATTTGGAATTGGGTTATTGAATTTAAGATGATGTTCTTCCTTAAGTGTACTTGTTTTCAAAGAAAATTTATGGTTTCCTAATGATGAGAGACTATATTTATGGCAGGGAGTTTTCTTAAAGGTCCAAGTGAAATTTTAAGCAAAGATACATTTCGTATAATATTTTGAACTTACAAAATGTCACCTTACTATATGGTATTACTCTACATGCATGATCACTTCTATCTATGTGTTAGCTATTGTTGTAGAACTATGAGATTCCTACTGGACATTTGTGCTCACCCCTCATTGTTTTATTCTTTTTTAGGAAGAGAATTTCAGATTCATTAGTTGAAGAGTATGGATTCCATGTACCTTTTTTTTTATAAATTTTATCATAGTTAAGGGAATGAAAAATGTATCTTGTGGTTTGTAATTATTTATTTGTAGCTTCGCAGCAGAAGCTTGGCATGTATTATTGTTGTTGCATTCGTTGAGAGTGAGAACTATTATGTTTCTATTACTCAAGTGTAATAGATATATATATATATATATATATATATAATGGACCTAAATTACAGGCTTTGGTAATGTTTCCGATTAATTAAATTGTCGGGGCGTGACAGCAACCGCGCCATCGTTACAGCGACCACAACCGCTTTTCAGAACCTTAGGTGGAAGTGATTATTGGGATAGAGGGCTACAAGTTATTATAGATCCATATGAATATTGAGATTGTAGAACTCTTGGTTTAGCATGCTCTAAGTAGTGGACTCTGCCTAAACTGAATTTGTGTATTGTTGTTGAGACTTTTGGTATTGTTGATACAAAAAAATTACTGATGTGGTTTTATCTCCTGATTGCAATGATTATTGTGGAATGAAATTGAATTGGGTTTCTCACCATCTTTGCATGCTCACAAGGGTGAAGTCAGTCTTATAGGTGTGCTATATTGTCACGTGCCTAGCTTGGTTGGCTTTGGGGCGTGACAATTATTCTTTGTTTGGTTTTTTTTTTTTTTAAGTTGTATTATTATTTTCTGACTTGATGCCGGAAAGGCATAATAAAGGAACCGTTATCGTTAATCATATGGAGGAGCAAACAAACATCAATCTTTAATTCAAACAATTAAGATTGGTCTCTTTCAAAGAAGCACAAGACGAGAATTGGTAACTATTAGTGGTGAAACTGCTCTACAGAATGGTCTCTCCTATGTGTTTGCATCAAAATCTTACATGCATGTTAATACATGTCAATATCAGTAGTCACATTAGTGTAATGACTTAGTTGCTTGCCTTTAGGACCTAACTCAACTAATTTTAGGTATCCTTTGGCTAAAATTTTCTCAGCAATTATGTTAGGCTTGCACAACTCTCTATTTGATCCGGTAATAGGAAGGACGAACAAGGTTGTGGCTTAAATTTCTTCAAAGTTCATTTTCAACTAATCAACTACTGTTTGATCTACTTGGCAAAAAGTTGTTGCAAGCTTAAGTTCTGGGGAAACAATAGGGACAATAACCATATATCTGAACATTGATTTCTTACTGAATCGAAAAATAATGAATACAATTATAACACAACAAAATAAGTAGCAAGAGGTTTAGTTTTCTGTAATAATCGAATGAGTTTGATCATTATATATTAAGCTATGTTAGCAAAGTTTCATAATGCTCTACACATCAAACAAAACCGTAGCAATGCTACAAATGGGAATTGGGTGTGAAACCTTACTACTGTTCTTGTATGGTGACCCCAACTTATGACAGACCAATGATATTGTATGTGAGGGTCCGAGAAAGTCGCCGGAATATTCAAAGATCACCGAAGAATTCAAATTCTCTAGAAATGAGTGGTGAGGCTTAGATTCTTCAATAGTTGCAAAACACAATAACAAAGAGATGATGGAGACAAGAGATTGGGTGAAGAAGGCAAAGTAGTTAGATTGAGCATAATGGCAAGGCTCTCCCATGGATCTCCCACTTTCATTCCCAAGATATATAATGGAGAATGCAGATTAGTTTTCTCTAAGAATTATCTCTCCAAAATCCTCTTCTCTAAAACTATGGGTGGGTACTCTATATATAGGCAACTCAAGATGTAGGCTGGAATATTCTCTCTAGATACTTCGTCCGAGGAGGTGACCTCTCCAAGGATGAGAAAAATCCTGAAAAGGAGATCAACCTCACGGTGAACCCTTCTTCTTAGCCACGCCTAATTAATGATCCCCAATCATCCCAAAGGGGTTAGGGGTAATCCTAGAGGACACCCTCCCATAGAAGGGTCAGAGGTAGTTCAAGAGAACGCCTTGCCGCAAATATCGCCAAGTCTTAAGGACCCCATAGATCATGCCACCTCGACCCAGGTATAGACTAATTTAACCAAAGAGTGAATTTATCTTCATTCATCATCCTCAGGATCGGGTCCTTTGTTCGGACTTTGTCACGCCCATGGTTATGGTGCATAGATCCCGAAAAGCTCCGAACTCACAAGTGTTATGGGATTCATTAATGGAGCGGCTTCTAGATTGCGATCGAATCTGTTCGAAGCCAAATGCTTCGAATCTCTATGTTCGTGGATCTGAACCCTTTCGAATCTGATCTTAAATAGGTCTCTAGGTTTGTGGTTCCGAACCCTTTTGCGACTAAGCAAATACCTTGGAGAATGGATCTCCTCCAAGGGTTTCATCTCTTTTGAAAGCAATGGTTAACCTCCTTGGACACCTATGATCTGAGTCTCCTCAAATGGACTTGTTGGGCTCTCTTTAGAGATATATGCTTGATGGGTCCTCCTCGGCCCAATTTCTTGACTTTTTTGTGGGTCTGCTCAATAGAATTTACTTAGGCCTACTTGGCGATAATTTCTCCGAGCCTACCAATTTTTGGGCTTTCCGATTGGGCCCAATTAATTTAATGGGCTCAAGTTAACCCCTCTTACAGATATAACTTTCTTTTACTTTCAAAGCACACTAGTACATACAAATTTAACTGAATAACGGCGAGTGATATACTAAATAAGCAAACCCCAAACCACCCTAATAAGTCTTAAATATTCTTAAATCCATTTCATTTAATAAGAAACATAAAATATTAATTCCAAACCTCAAAAATGCAAATTAGGTTGGCTGAAGGGGGCACCAAACTGGTGCGCATCAGAACTATATAGATATAGTAATGTTAAATTACACATACACTCTTCATAAGTATCGAATCACACTATAATTTTTTTTATACTTAAACAACTACAGAACTAACCCTGTTGTACACCAAGAACAGTTGCTGTGAGGAAAACGTGAATTCGGCTGACCCCTAACATTGGGCTGCCTAAGATAAACATGCACACCACCCTCCTCAGCTTGTCGCCGCAATTCTGCTGCCTCTTTCATAAGAATTGCAGCTATCCTGTTTTCCGTCTCCAAATCCATCTAAACCTGATAAAGAAAACAAAAGACCAACAAAAGTCAGCACCAGATATAACTTAGACACCCATAAAGCAAAATGGAACCAGAATATCCTAGTGCATGCATACATGTTACAGGTAAAATTTATGAGCTTCACACGTCCTATGGCATATTGGCATGTGTCAGAAATCGCATTAAATCATGTATCATAATTTTGTTCCTCTTTTTCCTTATTTGTGACTTTCATGAAAATAGGTGGAAGAAGTATAGAAACAAAAATGTACATAACACCAAAATGAATATAAAGCAATTGATATTCAACTTCATGAAAAGTACTATGGGTCAAGAGTGCAAAGGTATGAATCATTAATTAGTAGTAGTACCTACAAATGAATATTAGAGAAAAATAAAATCAATAACAAAGTGTCATGTCATTGCACTATTCAACCTTCATTCCACAAAATAGACTTTTAAAAATAAATCTGGCATAATGATATTTCACATTCAAGGAAAGCACCTGGAATTGACAAGGACGAAAACTAGGTAATTCACATTAAAACTTAACTGATCCATAAGCATGACTAATACTAACTAGTGAGTAGTAACTACCCAGTAATTGTATAATTAACAAACCAAAAGTTCCAACTTCCAACCAATACCCGCTAGTATGCCAAAGGGAAGCAATCAAGCAATATGCATGCTATGCTTTCATAAAAAAAAAAAAAAAAACGTATGAGTCTACAACATGTAAGTTTCCATGCACCCCGAATTCAAATTGTTCATAGAGCACAAGTACAAAGCTCAACCTGACATGTGTTCTAATTTGTCATGTAGGATGGTACTACCTTATATTTATAAAAGGTGAGCACATGGGCATAAATCGTTCAATTTTCAAGGGAAGTTAGATAACTCGCTAAGACATTTTGATATGAGGCGGTATACGTGGCAAGATCTCTCTCCCTCTCTCTCAATAGAAGTGTAGGACTAGCCAAAGGCAGCATGACCTGCGCAGATGTAACACCATGGTGAAACCTCCATCTTTAGCCTCCAAGCCAAAAGACCATAGTCTCGTAGTGTATGCTGAAGACTACGATGTGCCTAGATCCTACCTTTTAATCAAAAACTACAATTGGAAAATACCAACACCATAGTAATTATATTTTTGAATAACATACTTTGAAATTCAGTCTTTTTCTCGAACTTATAGCACACTCCCTCACATGATGGGAGCCACAAAAGCGAAAAGCAAGGTAGTTAAATACAACAAAAAGGCTATAAAAATCACTTACATATTTTCCTCAAATTTTGTTCAGCATTTGCTACAAACTTGTACAAATTAGGATTCTTGTTTCTATTTAAAATTTTCCAGTAAACCAAACAAATCGATGAAAAAGTAAGTGTTATTTACTTTCCCTTTCTTTCTTGTACACACTAGAATAAGTCAGAATGGAGTAAAAGTTGGAATGGGAGCGTAACATCGAACAGAATGCAATTGACACAACCATCCCATTACACTTTTCATGTTTTGAACTTTT
>NW_021024984.1:845769-882992 GCF_004153795.1 Camellia sinensis | reverse complement strand
TGATCAGCAAGAACATAATGATTTTTTATGGAAAAAATTCCATAGCATTGCGAAAGAGATGCGGCAATTGGAAATACAAGAGATGATTATTAAAATATGAATGCATCTCAGAAAGACTTTAGAGAACGTCAACGAAGATATATTTCTCATAAGCAAAAAGATCAATAATTGCACCCAGTCTCAAAGGCACCAGAGGGAAAACTAAGAAATGCAACCCATGATTTAAAACCCAAAAACAAAAAACTAAGGTCAAGGACAAAGGATGAATGTAGCTGATCACAAGTACATAGAAAATAAAATCTATTTAATCTGAAGAAAATCTTTTGGTTAGTCAATTCCCTGAATGTTCACTTACAATATTATTGTATTCTACAATCATATTTCAACTTAAAATGCTCAGTGACACCAAATGTTAAAAAAAAAAAAGCATACACAGCTAGGCCAACAGATCGAAAGTCATGATCCATGGGTACCAAGCTACTACTATATGTTCATTCAAGAACACAACATCAGCCGAAGAATCTACAAGGACAATCTAATCCCTGCCCTTGTTTTACCAAAACTATGATCACTGCATCTCTTTTCCAAGACACAAAATATCATACCTCAAGTGTGAATACTTATTCATTTGTTGATTTTAAAATCATTCATATCTCAAGATTCTCAACCTCCACATATTACATCAATTTCATACATTGGAAATGCAACTATGAAGAAGAACAGTAGGTATGTATTAAGTACCTCAACATTCTTACCAAGGCATCCAAAAGCAACGAGCAGCTAGTATATTTACTCAAAACCATAAAAATTCTTCTTTTATATGTACTACTACTACAAGACTTTGCACTAGTTTATGTAGCAAATGGCTTGATTCACCCCAAGCATTGCCCTAATTTTTAATTTGAATCATATTTCAATAACAATGCCCTAATTGAGGGCATTTCGTACTTCATATTCTCTGTGTTTTGACATATATATATATATATATATATGTAGATATATATATGTATATATATATATATATATATATATGTATATATATGTATGTATATGTATATACACATGATCAAGAAAAAAAAAATATATATATATATATATATGTATATATATATATGTACACATGATCAAAAATGTGTTTGTTCAAAGATGTGTTTGTAAAATTGATTAGAGATATGTTTGTTCATCCTGCGAGAGAGGATGGATATGGGTGGTGGTTTGAGGGGTGGAGAGAGAGAGAGAAAAGAGATATGAAGAAAAAGAAGGTTGAAAATAGAATGGCATCTTTTGTAAATTTGAAGAGGTAGAAAGGGTATTTTCGTCATAAAAACGGACTCAGTCTCTATAAAGGCACGTGACTTTCACATTCTGTTATCTTAGACAGAAAAGCTAACTGTGCGTTTTAGTCCATCAACCACAAGGGGGTTATGTGGTGATTTCCGAATGTCAAGGGGGTAAACCGCACCCGGCCCAAACCACAGGGGGATAAAGTGAAGTTTGCCCTAAAAAATATCGTAACTAAACCATAAACTTTTGCTACATGAACCACAAAATTGTGGACATTTTGTTACATTAATTTGTGACGGCATTACGTATTTTATAGTTGATATTATAAAATTTTGTGATAAAATTACATTAATTTATAGTAGGGTATATATGGTATGCACCCTTAAGGGGTGCACACCCTAGGCCTTCCCGTGTTATATAGCCAATTATCTTTTATTTTTAATTGAATTACTTGTGAAACTTTATGAGCATAAGAACATTAGTAATATTTTAAATTATTACATAGGTTCATGAAAAGTGAATAATATGTTTAATTAAAACCAGTCTTCTATAATTTTTTATTAAGTTAATTGATCTATATTGAGTAATATTTTAATAATCATTTAATTTCTCAAGAAAAATAATATACAAGTCTACTTTGTAGACTCACTTTCTAGACCTAATGATGTCTAAATAAGATGACCAATCATCTATCGGAATCTTTCTTAATATTTAGAGTAAATTACACATTATCCCCTTCAACTATTGTCATTATCACTTTACTCCCCTCAACTAAAAATTTTAACAACTAACCTCCCTCATCTACCATTTTTTTTTTTTTTTCAATTTGGACCTTTATGACTAAAAATACCCTTTCATCAATAGGATAAATTACACTTTACCCCATGAATTATCACCTATGAAGCACGGACACATCCCTGAGGCTTGCGTATGAGTGTCGGACACAGACACGGACACGGACACATGTCAGACACGCTGTGGACACATGTCCAACACTCTCCCCTACGTGTTTCCCTTTTTTTCAGAATTTTTCAGAGTCGGACACGAGGTTGGACACGCGAGGACACGATTCAGACACGTAAGTGGATCGAAGAAGCCTTAGAACTGTTGGAGAGGAGAAAGAGAGAGAGCCAGAGACAGATCGAGGGGAGAGAGAGGGAGATAGATTGAGGGAAGAGAGAGACAAATCGAGGACAGAGAGAACAAACCCTAACCTGTTCTTCTTCTCTCTTCTGGTCCTCTATTCTTCTGCCTTCGTCTTCGTCTTCCTCTTCCTCTGTCTTCGACTTCTGTCTTCTATCTTCTTTCGTCTCTCCTTTTGTCTCCTTCTCTTTCTTCTCTTCTCTTCATCCGATTTCATTTACTCTCTCTCCACTCCACCCTTTTCTTTTTATTCTCTTTTTTTTTCTTTTGTTTTATTATTTATATCCATGTTTTTTTTCAAATTTATAAAATAAATTATTTTCATTTAAAAAAAATCAATTTTTATTAAAAAAATTTAGGTAATATATTTATTAATTTTATTATTATTGTAATTTTATAAAAATTAATATTTTTTTAAATTTTAGATATAAAATAAATAAATAAAATTATATATATTAAACGTGTCCCCTATTTTTTGAAAATTTACGTATTTACGTGTCCGTGTCGTGTCTGTATCGTGTCCCGTGTCCGTGCATCATAGATTATCACCCAATATCACTTATCCCCTTGACCTATCACCCAATATTGCTTTCTAATTGGACGTTTTTATTTTTTCATTTCATCACTAAATTAATTTTTAGTTCTAAAAAAAAATTAAAAAATTTGAAAACCAAACCCAAATAGATAGTTAAGCTTTTGAACAGATAGTTGTCCTTTTGGATAAATAATGTCATTTTGACCCAAAAAGATTAAAGCTTTGGCCAATAAACAGTTTCAGAAATAGACCTCTCTCGCTAGAGTGACTAAAGTAAATCACTTTAGTTGATTTTTTTATTTAAAATAAATTAATACAAATTTATTTATCAAATTATTGTGTGTAGAATTTTAATTATTTATTTATTTTGGATGGCTAAGAAAAGTCATATCTTCTATACCTATCTATCTATCTATCTTCTATACTATTATAAAGTGAAGGTTGGTGTTGTTAACATATTTGTGTCTCATATTTTAGGTTTTTCCGGATTTTACCAAAATACTCTTATATTTGGTGAATTTTGTAATGGTATTGTTGACATCCAAAATACCCTATACTATTATAAAGTGAAGGTTGGTGGTGTTCATATATTTGTGTCTCATATTTTGGGTTTTTCCAAATTTTTATACGCTTATATTTGGTGAATTTTGTAATGGTGTTATTGACATCCAAAATATCCTTATATTTGGTGAATTTTGTAAAAATTATGTAAAGAAGAGGAATGGCCTCAAACCCATCACCATAGGTTTAATGAAGGCTTTTACTATTTGAACAATACATATTATATGTATCTTTTTCTTTGTCATTATTCTTAAATTTTTTATTTTATTTTTTCTGAGTTACACATGCATATTGTGGGTGCGAACTTTTACGGACCGCTAGTACTATTATAAAGTAAAGGTTGCTAGTGGTATTGACACATTTATGTCTCATTTTGAATTTTTCCAAAATACCTATATAAAGTGAAGTTTGCTAGTGGTGTTGACACATTTGTGTCTCATATTTTAGGTTTTTCCAAAATTCCCCAATATTTGCGTTGTCTCACTATTATAAAGTAAGGGCTGCTTGTTGGTGGTATTGTGTTGACACATTTGTGTCTCCTATTGTCATATTTTGGGTTTATGTCTCATGTTTTTTTGTAAAAATTAGGTATAGAGGAGAAAGGGTCTCGAACCCATGACCATAGGTTTAATAAAAAAACTTTTACCACTTGAGCAACTCATATTGTATGTATATATATATTTTTTGGTTATTATTCTTATAATATTATTTTTTTTCGAACTGCACATGCATGCTATACGTATATTTTTCTTTGTTATTATTCTGATAATATTATTAATTTTTTGAATTGCATATGCATCGAGTGTGCGGACTGCATATATGTTGACTCTATCTTGTTTTCCACTACATTCAGCATATGTTTCTGAAGCAGCATAGTGAGCTTCGGAAAGTTATTCAATACTCCTGAAACATATCTAGGTGGTGCTCCAAATGTGTAGTTATTGGTTTAAATCATAGGATCCACTACTTTTGTGTTAGAATTTTAGGAGACAACATGTTAAGTGTTAATTTGGTAATGGAATAGTTCTTGCTTTTCTTTTTCTATTATTTGAAGTTTGGTCATCAATTTTTTTTTTGGAAAAGATGTTAAAAGGGTGTTATAGTTTGGCCAAGAAATTGTAATGACATCACATCGGTTCTTCAATTTTTTTTTTATCTCTCGCATTATATGAATTATTTATTTTGATGTTATTTATGATTTAATAAAAAAATATAAACGAAGTTGAATTTCTATAAATTAATTAACTTAATTGCACTTTTAATAATAACATTTAAAAAAAACCTTAAATTTACGTGCAACTTGGGCAACTCGATCAATTCGCACCTAACTTGGGTCGAGCTTGGGCAGATAAACTTTGATATAGATCTTATTCTTGTTTGTGTTTCAAATCATCCGCTAATTTACAATCAATGTCATAATAGAAATTATTGAACACCATAAATGTTGGTTCATTGTTACTAGCTATTTATTTAGCACAGTCACTATTTTGTCAGTAATTCAAAGACTGACTTTCTATTATTTGGACGTGAATGTGAAATCAGTTTGCATAAATTAGCATGTTTTTCTTTCTCTTGCTTTTGTAAATCAAAATTGAAATTGCTTTCTAACAGCCATTAGAATCAATATTGAAGTTTTCTTTAGAATTTTTCCTGTTAACTACAATCCTCTTCCGTATTTGCAGGAATAGGCCACACCATGGAAAACATTTGTTCAGCCATTGAAATTGAGAAGAATTTGTGTGATTTAACTGGACCATGGATTGAATATCACAATAACCTTGATACTAACATGGAAACTCTCAAAAGAAAGACAGAGCAATTGAATGGCCAAAACAATGACATAAATGAAGAAGTGAATTATGCAGAGCAACGGTCAAGGAAAAGACAAAGGGTTGAAGTTAAACTTTGGCAAGAAGATGTGCGAAGGATAACAGATGATGTCCAAACTTTGGAAAAACAAGAGCCAGAAGTACGAGGATTGAAGAATGCCTTCAAACGAGCAGAGTTGGGAAAGCGTGTAGTGGAGACGATTAAAGAGGTGGAAAAATTGCATGAAAATGGTGGATTTTGTTATGGTTTGCTAATTGATGATCCAACTTGTGGACACGCCATACCAGCAGCGGAATCTTTGGCTGAAACCACAAGTGTAAGGAACAAGGAGAAAATTTGGAATTTCTTGATGGATGATGCGGTTAGAAAAATCGGTGTTCGGGGAATGGGGGGAGTTGGCAAAACAACCATCATGAAACACATCAATAATCAACTTTTGGTCGAAACTTGTACCTTTAATGATGTTATTTGGGTTACAGTATCTAAAGCATTCAAGATCAAAAATCTACAAAGGCAGATAGCTAAGAAACTGAATCTTGGTCTTTTCGATTATGAGGATAAATTACGTACAGCATCAGAAATACATAACATGCTTTCCTAAAAAAAGAGGTATGTGCTCATCTTAGACGATCTTTGGAAAGCATTTCCTCCGAAGGAGGTGGGTATTCCGGAACCAACCAGAGATAACGGATGTAAACTAGTGTTAACTACACGATCGTTAGAAGTGTCTAGATAGATGGAATGTGTAAATGTTGAAGTGGAGTGTCTCACGGAAGCTGAAACACTGAATCTGTTTATGAGAAATGTTAAAGAACATCAGACAGTGCTTGATCCACAAGTGAAAGAAACTGCAGAAAGAGTTGCCAAAAAATGTGTGGGTCTGCCCCTTGTAATTGTTACTGTAGCTAGAAGTATGAAAGGAGTGAATGAAATTCACGAGTGGAGAAATTCAGAGAACAAAAGTAAAAGTGTCGGCAGAAGAGCTGTTGTGCTTGAAGCAATTAAAAGATCTCGAGGTTCAGTTTCACAATGTGCAAGAGCTTACAAAGTATGTGAAATCTGTGCAATGCAAAAGTTTGGAAAGGTACAGCCTTGAGGTGGGAATTGTTGATAAAGAGAGACTCACTTGTGTGTACAAGTCTAAATATTTGTCAAGTGATGGAGTAGATGTCGTAGTGCTCCACAGCGACGTAGAGGAATTGAGAATTAAAAGATGGGACAATCACATTAGCTTATCAGATATTCAGTCGTTAAGGGATGCAAGAGGTTTAAGAAAATTTGAAATCCAAGAGTGTGATGGGCTTGAATCCGTCTTTTCATCATCATCATCATCATCATCATCATCATCATCATCATCATCATCATCATCATCATCATCATCATCATCATCATCATCATCATCATCATCATCATCATCATCATCATCATCATCATCATCATCATCATCATCATCATCATCATCATCATCATCATCATCATCATCATCATCATCATCATCATCATCATCATCATCATCATCATCATCATCATCATCATCATCATCATCATCATCATCATCATCATCATCATCATCATCATCATCATCATCATCATCATCATCATCATCATCATCATCATCATCATCATCATCATCATCATCATCATCATCATCATCATCATCATCATCATCATCATCATCATCATCATCATCATCATCATCATCATCATCATCATCATCATCATCATCATCATCATCATCATCATCATCATCATCATCATCATCATCATCATCATCATCATCATCATCATCATCATCATCATCATCATCATCATCATCATCATCATCATCATCATCATCATCATCATCATCATCATCATCATCATCATCATCATCATCATCATCATCATCATCATCATCATCATCATCATCATCATCATCATCATCATCATCATCATCATCATCATCATCATCATCATCATCATCATCATCATCATCATCATCATCATCATCATCATCATCATCATCATCATCATCATCATCATCATCATCATCATCATCATCATCATCATCATCATCATCATCATCATCATCATCATCATCATCATCATCATCATCATCATCATCATCATCATCATCATCATCATCATCATCATCATCATCATCATCATCATCATCATCATCATCATCATCATCATCATCATCATCATCATCATCATCATCATCATCATCATCATGCTTTTCAGAAGATTACCACATCCCGCTAACAACGATTGAGGAATTATGGTTTGATAATTTACCCAATTTTAGGGTACTCTTTGACAGAGTTGTTCCACCACACAACATTTCATTTAACCTTAAGATATTGTGGTTCTGGAGATGTCCGAGAATGGAGAATATTTTCCCTGCCCTGTTGTTGCAGAATTTCCCAAACCTTGAGTATCTTGAAGTCGCATTCTGCGAGAATGTGGAGGAGATAATAGTAGAAGTAGAGACGAGTGATCGAGGGAGGCATCGTGAAGATGATGGCAACACAATCACACTCTCAAATTTAAAGAAATTATATCTAGAATTTCTACCAAGACTGAAGAGCATATACAAGGGCATAATGGTCTGTGAATCTCTGCAAGAAATTGAGATATGGGGGTGTCCCATGTTAAGGAGATTGCCTATTTCTTTGCACATGAATGAGGATGGTAAGCAAGCTTCTGCACCACCTGCTCTTCGAATCATTAATGGAGAAGAAGAATGGTGGGAATCTTTGGAATGTTATAATCCCCTCACCAAAGAATTGGGATCCTCCCCTTGAGGCCCCTCCTTCATTCCCTCCTTGTAAGGGCCTTCGGGTCCACTTTGAGGCCCAGTTTTGATAATCCGAACCGTTCATATTTTTAGATTTATTCAGTATATCATACCTGTAAAAAATCAAGTTGATTGAATATCATAAAGTATGTGTTCGGAAAACTGTTTATTAAAAAATAGTTTGTAGTCCCAATTTTCTGAACGCATACTTTCTGATATCCGATCAATTTGATTTTTTACAGGTATAATATACTGAATAAATCTAAAAATATGAACGGTTCGGATTATCAAAACTAGGCCTCAAAGTGGACCCGAAAGCCTCTGCAAGAAGGGAATGAAGGAGGGGGCTCAAGGAGGGGATCTGGACTCCTCACCAAAACCACTCTTCAACCTTTCTTTCCCAGGATTATTTAGTCTCCCAAAAGAGGCGGGTTAAAAGGATCTTCCGAGATTTTAATCCTCATAAAAATAAAAATAAAATAAAAATAAAAAAAAAGTCAAAAAACCAACTTTGCAACGTCCTGTTAGATTTTTTTAAGGGTGAAAATTACTATGGTTATTATATTGTAGGTTTTTTTATTATTATTATTTTGGTTTTATAATTTCAATAGATTTGATTTTAATCTTGAATTTATGACTTTGTTTTAATTTGATCCAATTAATTATAATTCTTAATATTTTTTTATATAAAAAATACACATAAATGGCACGTGTCATATTTTTTACAACAAAATTATAAATTTATTCAATCCAGTGATTATTTTTCTTTAAAAACACTAATGAGATTATCAATTGAATCAAATTGACACAAAATCTTAAATTACAGGTCAAAATGAAATTAATTGAAAATGTAGGGGTCAAAATGACATAAATAGCTAAATATATTTGCCTCTTTTTTTTAAAAAATATGGTAAACTGTATTTAAATAAAAATGCCTATAAAATTTTAAATTAGCCCTACACGCAGCGAAGTCACCGCAACACATTGCATTAACTATTTATTTATGGTTTGTGAATTTTATGAAAGTTTCAAATAGCTAGGCTTGAATTACTAAACGTGATAAATTAAATAGATTATGAATATCAGATCGATCTAATTCTTTTATGTAGATGATATATACGAAGAATCTTACAAAATAAATAATTTGAATTATCAAAATAAAATTATGGTGGTGACCACATCTAATTCATATTATGAACTGAAGGGAATCCTGGTCTCACATATAGGACATTGTTATGTAAGATTAGATTTTGTGGATTCTCTAATAAAACACGCTTATAATTGTGCAGATTCTTGTAGGAATAATTTTCAATAATCTTATAATAAAATGTGAGAAAATAAAGTAAAATGCAAAAATAATAATAAACTCAATTTGCTGGATACTAAATTTGAAAAAATAATTTTTTGTGACAATTAAATTTCTTTTTGTTTATATAAAAGGATTACCAATATTAATGAAATACAAGCAATCACATATCATCACTTAAAAGAGAAATACAATAAGAGACATTTTAACAAAAAGACTAGAGGTTGAAAAAGCATTTTAAATACACTTCAAAATTTCTAAAACCAATTAAAAAACCTTAATCAATCTTTTTCGGAGTTGAATGGAAAAATTATATAAAGGGCGTTCAAAATAGTGATACTCAAACAAGAATATAAAAATAAATGATAAATTATATTTATGGTTAAGTATGTAACTATTAACTGAAGTACATAACATTTTCTTTACACATGAATCACAAAAAATTATGTTGTTTAACTTTATTAATTGAAAATTTTCTTTTTTTTGTATAATTGATTCTGTTAGTTGTTACAGCAGTTAATTATTGAGCTATCAAACTGATCGTCTTCCTCTTGATTACAGATCTAGAAGAATAGTGTGGTGGAAGTGGTGGAAGTTATTATTGGGATAGAGTGCTACAAGTAGAAGCTATTTTGAATTGTTTTGTTGCGACATTAATTTAAATTGTAGAACTCTTGTTTGCTTTGATGGAGGCAATGGAACTCTAGGTTTGGCATGCTCTAAACATTAAACTAGCTAAATTGAATTTGTGGATTGTTGTTGAAACTTTTGGTATTGTGAATTAAAGAATTACTGATTGTGCTTTCATCTCCTGATTGCCATGATTATTTTGTGGAATGAAATTGAATTGACTTTCTCACCATCTCTTTTCTGCATGCTCTCAGGGTGCTGTAAGTCTTATAGGTGTGTGACATTGTCACATGCCTAGCTTGGTTGGCTTTGAGGTGTGACATTCTTTCTTTATTTTTCAATGTTATGTCATTATTTTTCTAACTTGATGGAAGAAAGGCAACGGAAAGGAATTGTTATAATTAATTATGTGAAGGAGCTTACAAACATCAATCTCTAATTTAGACCATTAAGATTGGTTTGTTTGAAAGAAGAAGCATAAGACAAGAGAGTTGATGACTATTAGTCGCGAAGCTGCTCTAAAAATGGCCTCTCCTACATGTTTGCATCAAAATACTTGTCAATATCAATAGTGACTTAGTTGCTTGCCCTTAAGTACATTGCCTATTTCTTTGTACATGAATGAGGAGGGTGAGCAAGCATTTGCACCACCTGCTCTTCAGCACATTTATGGAGAGGAAAAATGGTGGGAATCTCTGGAATGGGATGATCTCCATACCAAAACCTTTCTTCAACCTTTCTTCTCCAATAGCTACCAAGGTATTTGTACTCATATTTTTCATCAAATTTGAGTGAAAATTTGATTCAAAGCTTGATCTCGTATAGAACACTCCAATTCGTACTCTTTTTTTTTTGGATAAAATATTTTTGAAAAATTTTAAACTTACCCAAAAACTTGTTTCAACCATTTTGTATAAAAGAAAATCATCCCTGATATTCTTTTTAGAATTTTATCAAATTTGAATAAAAATACCATTGTTTGAAATTTGGTGAAGTATTTGATTCATCATTGATTTGGTGCAAAATTTGCCACTAATGGTTCAATTGATTGTAAATTCTGTTCTGATCTAAGGCCATTAGGTAGCATCTGGTTCATTGGAACAAAATGGAATAGAATGATCATTCTATTAAAATATTCATTTCCATATTTAGTTAGACTCAAAAAATAATCACAAATGCATTTCAAATAGAATCATCTTTCATCATTTTAAAGGAATAGTAATCACCATTCCATTCCATCACATTTCAATCAACCAAATAGAGCATAATTTTCTTCTATTCATGGCAAATGAGGATCAAGTAAGAGAATTGCCATTTAACTTTTTTATTATCAAAACTATTTGTGATGATTGTTTTATTGGTATCGAAATGTTTTATAAGCTCATTCATGTGTTGTGTCAAGAGTATGAATCCAGTTTACTCTGATTTGGACCTAAGGATATGAAGGTTAAGTATGGACACTAAAACTCTACTTTCTTTTTTTCTTTGACCATAGAGTTAAACTTGGTTTTGGATTTTTGTCACCAGTTACTCTGATTGTAGTTGCAAAAACTTGAGTGTTTTTATCAAACTGTTGAGTTTTGAATTGTTTGTATTGAATTATCAAATTTGTTCAGATATTGAATCATGAATCCTATGAGTATCTAAGTTGTATGATTAGTGAACTAGCCTTATTGGAATTATTTTATCTCTAATGATAACTGAATTGTATAAGTATGACTTCTTCTTCACACTCTAGAATCACAAAAGGTTTTACAAATTTCTTTTGTAATTTTAACTTTACCTATTGAAAATTTTCTCCTTTTCATATACTTAATATATTTTTTTAATACTAAATATCAAACTGACTGTCTTCTTCTTCTTCTTCTTCTTCTTCTTTATTACAAGTCCAGAGGAATAGTGTTGCTCAAGTTGTAATTGGGATAAATTGCTAACAAATATAAGTTATTTTGAAGTATTTTGTTGCAACACCTAAACTGAATTTGCAAACTATTGTTGAGACTTGTGGTACTGTGGATTAAAGGGGATTACTGATTGTCAATTGTGGAATGAGATTGCCATGATTATTTTGTGGAATGAGATTGAGAATTGGTTTTCTAATCAACGGTGCTACTGCTACATGATCACTTCCCATAATTCGAATCACACTCCTGACTGCTTTCAGATCTCATAAGTGTTGTGCAAAATTGCAGCTTCTTTGATTTCCATCCTCAATCAAGGCCTTGAATCAAGAAACTCTCAACCAGCAACGAAATTGTGATCCAACCGCCACAGCCACCACCCTTCCACCTCCGACCGCCACCCAACTCTCCCCCACCCGCACAACAATGTTTGGTTAATATTGAGATGTTTCTTACACAAATCTGAAATGGCATGACATACTAATACAACCCGACACAACACAATGCATATTCTAGATGTGATTGTGTTCTTATCAAGTTTGTTCTCTCCTTAATTGGAGAAGGAAAAAAATAATACTATATTCCTCAGTTTGGCTGATAGAAATTAAGATAGAAAAATAAACTGACTTTTTTGTTTGTGTTATCTATCCCGTGATTTTAATTTAGAATTTTGGTTTTTATTTTAGTAAATTATATTTAATTTGATGTACTACCATACACTTGTATAACTTGTAACACAACTTCCAGCAATAATAAATACACCAATATAGTTAGGTTCTGAGTAACCTCTACAACCAAACCATTCAACAAATGGAACAAAATATCTGAAATTTTCAGTAAGATCAATCTTAACTTTGCAACACCACTAAGGGTTTTTAATAGGCTCACTTTTAACCTAAATTGTTTGTGTGATAATGTAGATAAATGTGTGTGTCTATGTAAAGAAGATGCTCATCGCGTCGTCACGTCTTCCAGTAGAAGGTGGTAGAGGTATAGAACTAGGCTGCAACAGTAGGGTCCTATCTTCTATACACACTCCTTAAATGCACAGTGGCCACTCAGATGCATCCAGAACCTACAACATTAAAGTATAATTCATTAGGCATATGAATAGAAAAAAAAAATTAACATTAAAATAAAAATATAGTAAGTAAAAAAACAAAATTTGTACTGAACCTAGAAGGCATCTGAACTCCCTTCTTCGCTTGAAATTAATTTGTCATTTGCTCGATATGTGTAGTGAGTTCTGCCCTGAGCTCCCTTTTGAGCTTCTCACATATTTGTTGTGTGTTTTGGACAATCATTGACGCCTGCTCCTGCATTAACTTCTCCCAAACTTGTTGAGTGATCTCGGCCATCGTTAAGGCTTGGGATGCAAGTGATGGGCCCACACCATGTTTGTACACCGCACTCTGAGGCGCATCCCCCCCATATGTTCGAAAATAGCCAAGTTGTGTCGCCTGGAGGGACTCGGGCTTGTCAAAGAGTTGCCAATTATACCCGTCCTACATTTTAAAAACACAAATACACAATGACGCAAAAATATACGATCGTGGAAAAATTAAAAAAGCAGAAAATCAAAATACTTGTTGTACTTGCGAGAAGTGTGTCTGCCCCATTGTAAGAGGTGGGCCACGAAGCTCCCAATTGCAAGAGTTTTGAGTCGATATCTCCTGTAACATTAGTTCCACATTTATACTATTAGCTAAACATTTAAAGTGATATTTAAATTTTTAGATATTAATTTTCACTAAAAAACCTCTACTGCTGAAATATTGCTCCAATAAGCCGCCAGTTACAATTACCATATGTGAGGGGAATTTGGTGCCATTACGCACTATCTGTCCAAGTTGGCCATTCAAGGAGGCATCTTGATCCCCTACCGGGTGGAATGTACTGTCAAATTGGATGTCCATCCTAGCACCAGTATTCCACTCCTTGATGCCCCTAACATTGCCTTGACTAGTCAAGGTAGAGTTAAAAGTTGCCAGGACTGAGAGAAACAATGATAATGAACAAGTTAGAGATAAACAAAGTATGGCATGATTTAACATAGCAATTAATGTAAAATCATTAAAGATGTACATACCTGAGGTGGGATGTGATGATGATGGTAGTGATGTGGTTGTGAGTGATGATGAAGGTGCCAATGATGGTGGCTGTGATCGAGGGTTCTGGGATAATGGCTGAGAGGTAGAGGTGTGAGTGTAATCTGAACGAGCAACATGATTGCAGCTTCCCTTTGACATAGCAATATGTAAGAAAAAGGAATTGATAAATTCAAGATATGGACATAATTAGTTAGCTGAGAGTAACAGCTCATCAATTGAATTTTTTTTTTATTTTTTATTCATAGCTCATCAATTGAATTGATAATACATGATATGGACATAAACAGAAAATATGTTACATCTCATTAATTTAAGTAATAATTCAATCCCATCACACTAAAACAAGATATACTTGCCATCATGAGTGTATTACATTTCAATAATAATAGTCAAGTATGTATTGTAGTACACTCCCTATGCGAGGATTTTTGTCTCTCACTAGCATAACTCCCAGTATTTGCCTTTAAAGTCATACATCACAATATTGCGTGGCTCAACGATCATCTTGGCCTTTACACAAAAACAAAACTCAACGATTATATAGTTTTAAAACTTATGTGCCAAGTTTTGAGGACCATCTGACAATCCATTGAATTCTTCAGAAAATATGATATTATTTGTTGTCCACAAAGACTCATTCAAAACAAACATGTAAATTCAGAATAAAATTATATGTTGGTTGGAATCTGTAGATTTAAAGACAAACATGTTCCTTGATCTAGGTGTCGAAAGTTTTGAAATGTTTGTGTCAAATCTGATGATCGTCGACACGAGACATTTTGCTCTTAACTATTCAAGGTGTTTGTTTTGTAGCTTGAAACATATGTATAGGGTAAATAACAATCAACTTCCTTGAGGTTAAGCCAAAAAATGATATGCCCCTTGAAGTTTATTTGACACTAAACCCCATGGTGTCAATACCTAAATGAAAAATGAATAACTTGTAACAAAAAAATTTCAAATTACAAAAATAACTATTTTATTTCCCTCCATTCTTCTCTTTTCTTTTTCTTGTCTCTCATCCCACCACTATTACCCATAACCACCACCTAAAATCACCACTACCACCCACCTCCACCACCACCACCACCATATATATATAGAAAGAGAGAGAGGTGAACACGGTGAGGTTTATATTGTTGTGATATATAGGGGATGTTTGGCAACAAGAATTTCTCTCTTTTAGGCTAAAATCCACAAAAAAACAAAATAAGCTAAAATAGCGAATAAGATAAAATGTCACATCAAATCCATAATCATTTTACTTTTTCTCTCACAAACATCACATCCAACTACAAAAAAATCCAATCATCTTCTCAAACACAAATTTTAGCCTACTAAAATAGCCAAAAATTAAAACAGCCTACTAAAATAGCAACTTCCCAAACACCCACATACTCACAACCACTTTTTTTGTTCATCGCAGCCATGTAGCTGATAACAGGTGCATCATTAGTGAATGGTGGGTTCTCCGAAATCAAAGGAAAGAACTTCTAGTACCCCTTGCCTCCTCCTCTCCCATTGGCGCAGCGCCTTTCGTCTCCCACCCCATCATCGCAATCCCTCACATCCCTCATCCCCACCCCCACCCCCATCCTCACTCCCTAACCAAATCGAAACCAAATTTGTAAACTTTGGCAGAAGGGGAGACTGAGGAAGAAAGACGGAGAGAGTCCAGAAAACACAAAAGGGAAAATAAAGATGGAAAAAGCGAAATTTACTTAAGTGGTATTAATTTCACTGTAAAATTTTAATAATATAATTTAAAATAAAATAAAATATCTATTTTTGGGGCATCACACCTACACGCTGCTAGTTTAGACAAAAAACATCACTTTTCGCTTTGTTATCAACTCCAGGGGGTTAAATGTCACAAATCAAATTTCAACAAGGCACCACATTTTTTGGTCTAACCCCAAAGGGTTAAAGTATAATTTACCCAAATATGTAAACATCATATACATTTGAATATAAAAATTATCAAGATTGGGATGGTGAGATGGGTTACTGTATGTTCACACCAATGAGTTTGTGCATTATTTTTTTATTTTTTTATTGGCACCAAGGTGTCCGGATCAAAACCCGATTAATCCCTAAGGTTGCTTAGGCCCTCGGCAAGGAGTTTCCCGCAAGTGCACCACTGTTAATTCAAGAGTTTTCCCAATCCGATGGCCCCAAAAAATTGTTAGCACCTAAGAGGTTTTGATCCTTGAACCTTGGAAGGAGCACACCCCCAAGACTCAAGACCTTGCCACCAGACCAACCCGTTGGGGTTATACCCATGCATTATTTATCTAGATAAAAAAATTATGCTCTTCCCAGCAGCACAATCCACATTATCAAACCATCATAGTTTCTCAATGGTGAATTACATTTAGTTTTCCACATCATGGAGTTATTGTGCATTAAACTTTATATAATCTTCCATAAGTAACATTTACCCATCTAATAACTTGGCCCAAAATAAAACCCATGGGAAAGCCCTAGAACCCATGTCCAACAATTATTGAAATTACCATAATACCCTTAGTACTAAAACCTATTATAATGACATAAATTTGTCCAACAACGCAATAAATTAAAACAAATATATATAAAGACTCAAAATATTGCAAAACTTCAATCCTTCATGACTTAAACATACTTAATGTGAAATTCCAGATTTCTTCTTTCCATGTTCGCCATCACTAAAACCCTTACACCTCACTAAGAGATTAAGGGTTCAAGTCTTGTCAAAGAAATACTCCTCATCCCTACACTATGGCCCTTGATGTACCAAAGAATGGGTAAATTACTCTTTCAACTTCCAATTATCACCAAAGTTTAACTTTGGTATACTACCTTCTAATTACAACAATTAAGTAGTCAAACTTGACCTCGTGTTTCAATGTGGTCCACCCATCACTCACTGTCAAAATTTTGTATATAAAACGCAGCACATTTTTTGGAAGACAGAAATTATAGCATAAATTACATTTTTCACCTTTCAACTTTAACTTAAATTCCACTTTGGTCATTTATGTTTCAAATTTTTAATGAAGAGTGATGAGATAATCACATTGAAACAAGAGTTGCAGTTTGACTTAATTATTACAAATAGAATGTGAGGAAGCAAGGTAAAATTCATATGAAAGTTATAAAAAGAATTGTAAAAACTTGCACACATATCATGAACACGATTATCTTTTGCACATATGTGAATGCCACCCCAACTGCCAACTCCCTCTCCCTCTCAATCTCCCTCACCCCTCCACCCCAAACCTCTCTAATGCCTTCCTCCCTCTCCCAAACCCATATCCGCCACCCTCATCACTCTTCCCCACCCCTCTACCACCATCCTCCCCCACCCTTTCCCCTCCTCTTCATCCCCTCCCCACCCTTCCACCACCACCCTTTTTCCCCTCACATCCATACATGCCACCATCAACCCCCTCTGCCACCATTGTAAACCATCAACAAGAAGAATTCAACATAATATCCAGATCCAAAATTACACAAACACACAGATGACTTACTGGTGAATTTGGGCATGGTTGTCGATACTGATTAGTTATTGATGCAAGTGGTTGCCAACATTGATGGTTGCCATTGGAGAGCTACAAAAGTGAGATAATGAATGAGTGAGACCGCTGAGAGAGAGAGAGAAGAAAATATTTGGTGAAAAAATTTAGGGAAAGTCGGGAAACAAATAGAGAGCCAAAACATCGCCATATTACAGTTGAGTTTTCTTGCAATGACAACAATGCTACCATAAAAATTTAGTATTTGTGATGGCAACCTCTAATTGTCGCATATATGATATAGTCGCTTACTTTTTTCAATGATGAAACACTTTTCAATGATGAAACACGCTGTCGCAAAAAATTGTAGACACTTTTGCATTAGCACGGTAATGCCGTAGCAAACACTCACTTTTTACTATAGCATTGTCATTACAAATATTTTGGTCACAAATAATATTTTTCACAATGACAAAAAGGTCAACGTTTTGCAACGATATTTGCACCTTCGCAAATATTTCCAATGCAAATACCCATTTTTTAGTAGTGTTAATCCTTCTAACCTCGTCATCCATCAAGTATTGCCCCTTGTTCCTTGCAGTTATGGTTTCACTTCCACGAAAAAATCTTGCTGTTGGTATGAACTGTTCAGAAGTTGGAGGAGCATCAATCAGCACACCACGAGGAAAATTATGCTGTTCTTGCAGTTCTACCACGTCTTGAATCTTCTCCTCGACATGCTTTCCCAACAGTGCACGTGAGACAAACATCCATTGTCCAAGTCCATCTACTTCTTCCTCAAGTCTTTGCATGGATTCTATCATATCTTGCACATTTTTACACCAATGTTGAGCTACTTTCCTTGGTCTTTTGGCTGGATGGTGCTCTGCGCCCCTCAGTTCTGTTTCTACATCATCCACTTTAGTGCTCAAATCCTTTATCTTTCTTTTGAGATTCTTCATGTTTGGATTAAGGTTTATGTAATGCCCCAACCATTTACTAAATAATGAATATATGAATTCCATGGTGTGGTCAGTTCCTGCAAATATAGAAGTTGCGAGGGAATGTAGTTAAAAGGGAAAAAATTTTTGAAGAAAACTACAATATCAATTTTGATGGTTGTTAGAAAGAAATTTGAAATTTGATTATAAATTTGTAAGGGGAAAAAATCAAGAGAGAAATAATGCTAATATAAACAAATTGACTTCATATTTAGCCCAAAATAATAGAAAAAAAGTCCTCTTTTTTTTTGGACAGGTTGGAAAATTAGTCTTGAATCACTGACAAAATGGTGATTGTGCTACAAATAGATATCAATAACAATGAACAAGCATTATGACATCATGTGACATCATTTGTAAAATATTTCACATAAGCTGATGTTTTGAAACAGAAACAAGTGTAAGATCCATAAGAGAGTTTGGAACCATTCAACATCTAAACCCACAAAACATCTACAAAAGAAGAAGAAATAATTAAAATTTATCTATGAAAAGGAAATGTATCTCTATGGTTTAAAATTCATCATGAAGTTGCCACATTTCGGCCGAATTTTATATATGAATATGGCACTCAAGCTGAAGTACAGGTGGAAAAATGCTTCAGCCACTTTTAAGAAACATAATAAACCAGCTACAAAATTTGGCATATGTGGGAGTAGTTATGCCGTTAACAGTTCTGCTGAAGCTTGAAGAGAAAATTCGAGGATTTGATAACATTTGTTAATCCAAAGCCAATAACGAACTACAGGAAGTGGATGGGCGGTGGTCTGGTCGCCAAGGTTCTAAATTTAGAAAATGGTTCCTAATTTGCAAATCCTTGTCATATTCACACCAATTTGTTAGAATTGCCAAATTACAATTACAGTTTGAAAGCCTAGGTTTTCCATGCACACGGTTTTTTGTTAGTTGCTACATTTTTACGAAGTTAAATGGAATGCTTTTCGGACATTTCCATCAAGAGTCTGGAATCTCGATTCTAAAATAACTCATGAAAAATCATAGGAGCCACTGTGTTTGTAAAGTGGGACTACTGTATACACCCTCCTATCATAACAAAAGTTAGGAATTTTTTCGTGTTAGTTACGAATTATCATGGTGTAATTACCAAGGAGCATACCATAAGAAAAATCTTACTTATAAACTATTGTGGTAATGTATGAACATTAAAAGTTACGAATTTTGTGGTGAGCAAAGTTATTAATGATTTTATTACAAATCATTGTGTGGTCACAATTACGCTTGAAACCGAAGTTTTTTTTCTTCCAGCCAAAATAGCAATCCTATTGTTCATGCGTAAAGTGGAAGGAGACCCAGTCACCATTGATATGTAAGGCCCACATGAAAATATGGTGCTTGACGATGCACATATGCATGCATTACATCATAGCAACCTCGGCTTCAGGCGGTGGGTGTGTGGTTCTTTTGGTAATATATATACTTTTGCATCCATCCTAATATACTACCAGAAGGGTGGTGCATTCTTTTTATTCCGTGATATTATATCCTTCAACTTTTGAAAAAATTTAATTTGTAAACTACCTGCTAATGCAATGACAAAATACCAATATAAACTATTTTTAGAAAACTTTTCATGAATAGCATTCATCTACTTGTACTCATAAATAAAAACTTTCTATTTAAGTATTTACCTGATATCCGTATCTGCTTATGTCAGCCGCTTGACCCAAGCGCCCTTCTGCATTAGCACATGCAATGCCATCTGCTTGGACAAGTAAATATATTGATTGGAGTCTGTGTATTATTTGATCTATTTTGACTTGCTTAGCTTTAATATGTAATTCACTTGTTAAATTTTTCCTTTACGAATCTAACATAACTTTAAAATCTAAAAACAACCCAAACATCTATGGACGTGCGTATAGGTCAAGTCAATTCAATTTCAGATATGTCTAGAATAAAACTAACCAAAAATAATACTCACATTTTGGAACTGAAAACTAGATCAAGAACCAAATTAGTTTTTTAATTTTTCTTTTTCTTTCAGATATTTGTAGCCCAAGTTGAGAGATACTAAGAATCTCTACATCTAGTTCAAATTTACACTCTTAAAAGAAATTATAAATTTAGCATGGAAAATCTCACTGCTCTTTCTAAGAATTTTCTTCAGGAGAAAAAGAAAAAAAAAAACAAAGGTTCTATACCTTGGTTTTGTGGTCTAGAAAACAAAGAAAATAATTTGTGAAACAAACCTTGAAGCTTTGTCCAAAGACAACAGAGAACTCAAATGCTGAGAAGGATTCTGAGATAGAAAAAACATGCCACCAACTTTCGATCGACCTTTCACTTCTACCAGAAAGGGGGAAAAAATAAGAAAAAAAGTAGACATTTTCACTTACAAACTTTTGACATTAAGGAAAAAGTGAAAAACTAATGTCGACTGATTATAAAGGATCAAGAACTCAAATTAGTGAAACTACGAAAAAATGAATTACGATGATCTTTTCCATCAATACCAGTCAAAGTAAACAAATTAAACAAAAAAAAATGTGAATAGTAATAGGAGAATTAGGTGCAGGGAGGTGATAGAAGAGGGCCATTTTGCTCCAAGGAGGCTTCTGTTTAGTTGATTCAAAAGTGACACCAACATCAGAACTGAGATCATGTTTTCACCTCGCATAATTTTTTTATTTTTTTTTAATTTCACCACACATAATTCAACTTCCATGGAGTTTATGAATATCTTAGCACCCACATTCCTAAATAAAATATATATAAAAATTATTAGAAGCCATTACAAGCAAATTGTTGCCGATAATTTGTTTGTCGTGCACTCACATAATGAGTGTCTCCCATCTAGTTATACAAATGTGGTTATGTTTTGCATTTTATCAAATCATGAAACATCTGAAAGTACTTATAGAGAGAAATAGATTTATTTTTTTTAATTTAGAATCTAACAATGCATTTTCGAAAATTTTCTATATTCGTATCATAGGGGAATTGCAAATTAGTGGAAAGTTGGTGTGTGAGGAGGGAAAAATCCTTGAATTGTGAAGAAAGTAGGATGACACCTCCCAAGCTTGAAATCCCTGCAGGAACCCAAACACCATTAGTGCTGCTGCCCGGCCGGTGTTGTCAGCTGGAGAGCATTCTGACACTGCCTACAGGAATTGTGAGAAGAGATAACCAGGGGTATATGTCTGAAGGTGTTCTATTCATACCTCTATTCATTGAACCAACCTCTTTATATATATATAGGGTCAAGTAACCCATCTTCTCAGAGATATCAATTCTGTTGTACTACTTTTAGGGGACAAGTCGGCTGCTATTTCATCTTGCACATGGCTATATTTTGGCATCATGTCCCCCTAGCACCCTACTCTGCTTGCTCAGAGGGTACCTCACTCTTTGGGATTGCACCTATCTCTGGCAACCACCATTTGTTGAGATGTGTTCCATATGCAGGTGTTAATTCTTCAAGAGATTTGTAATTCTTCCTCCGATCTCCAAGAAGCTGCTTGGTGGACCTATCCTGCTTCCCTCAACTCACTAGGAGTTGATCAAGGCATTGTTCTCTTTATTGGGCCTCCTCTCCTGCAATGGTTGTGAGCCTTTCAAGCAAAATAATTGCACTTTGCTTTTATGAAAGTGCAAGTGAGAGACCTATGTCCCATGGCTTAACTTTCAGTTGCACTGGACACATACCCATTTGCAGTTCCATGAAAATTACAACTATTTTGCCAACTTGGCACTCATTTGCAATTCCCCTTAATGAAATTAATGAAATTTGGTTTTTTCCTTTTTATTACATTAATTCTAATTAAATTTCACAAAAGGCATCCATATAACAAGGAACATATATAGATAATATTTAGCATTCTCTCTTTCTATTTCTCTCTCTTATAAAGGGAACAAGAAGTTAAGTAAAAATATTCATACAATATTAAAATTTGGCGTGAAAATAAAGCCTAAAAAAAATTATCAATTTATATGAGTATTTTCTATCTGATCACAATTATTACACCAATCACAACGCCCAATTAGTACACATTAATGTGTGTTTGGGAGGAGAAAGATTGAGTACACACTTAACCTTTAGCATAATGTACAAAGTGGTGGTCCCAAGACTTGAACTCATAACCTCAAGGTTATTAAGCCAAGTTTTAACCATTAAACCAATGGTCAATTATTAATAACCTCAAGGTTATTAAGCCTAATTATTACACCAATTATTTAATAAAATTTTCATTTTATCTATGATTAAAACTAAACTTCTTTTTTATAAATACACAAGAACAACTATCTTTTATTGTAACAAAACAATAAATCAAATGACTCCCTCAACCCAAATATTTTAATTGGGAATTTAAACATAGTTGATATGACAACAAAGGTGAACATGGAATTGGAGCAATCTTACCTCATGTTGGACCTAAACTCTTTATTCCAAGCTCAACCCTTAAGACTTTTTGTTGGGACTGAGCCTTGCCTGCTAAGCATGTAATATAATTCAAATAAATTATTTGCATAGAAAAAAAAATTATATTGAAGCTACTATAGTTGCTTAGTGACTTAAGTCTATTCATTGTGAGAGGTCAAGTCAAAAATTTTATTCTTAACATGTTCAAGAGGTTAATTATTTTTGGTATATACAAACAAAAAGTACTATATTAGATTATTTAGAGGGGAAAAAAATTAAGCTAGCCCAAACTTATAGTTGCTTAGTTTAGTGACTCAAGTCTATTCATTGTGAGAGGTCAAGTCAAATTTAAGCTAGCCCAAACTTTAAGCACTAAACTCAAGCCCAGGTTCAAAAAAATAATTGGGCCTTAAAACTTATCCCGCCATGACCCTACAGACCTATAATAATCAAACTAGTTAGGTCCATTGGGCAGATAGTCACTCCTATATGATGGTAAAAAGTTAAATTAAGCAACCAATACATGCTCAGTGTGTGTTAGTTGACCATTTTATGCTATATTTTGAGCCAAATTAGGTTAAATAAGCATAATGACCACAAATATATAATGGTGGCACTATCAAAACCTAACCCTTTCATGTTTTCTCTCTGTCTATTTGTTCAAGAACACAACAAAAACAATGCCCAAGTTTCAAACATAAATCTATTGTATTTATCCTAAATACTAACATATACAAATAGTTGTAGTAAATTACTCATTTTACATTGAATTCCAACGTAAGGTTTATTTAGTTTGGTTATAACTGGATTAATATATGCTTTAGAAATGATGCATGGATATAGTTGCTGGGCATGATTGCTATGATTCTATATGCATACGATGTACATCATTCGTGTTTAACCTGTTGGACTAATGTCATACTCAGATAAGGAGGATAAAATCATCTTATTCAAGGTGGTTCAGCCATGTCATGGAGTACCATAGTATGTAACACAAGTCATGGACTATTGTTATGTTGTGTTGCATGTCCATGATGTGGCGATACATTCATTATGTTTTAAAATATATTTACTTTTATTTTGATGGTTAGTAGCAGTTATCTAGTAATTAGGAATTTTGATTGTATGTGTTAGGATATTAGTAGGTTTACTAAGTAGGTATCTAATTTATTGTATTTAAATAGGTTGTATTCAATCAATATATACAAAGGGAGGCTGGAATATTTTGTATCGACTTCTTGGTGAAGTTATGGAGGTCTAGTTTTTTTTAATTGAACTAACAAGAAGTCTTTCCCCTCAAAGTGGATCTGTTATCGACTTCTTAAGTTTTTTCTTCTTTATTTAATTTATTTATAAAAGGATTTATATCATGTGGTCTCCTTTTCACTCTAGTTTAGTTAATATTCTAATGATTATATAAATTTCTGGTAAGACATCAGCCTATGTGTATAATCTATTGTGTTATTCCAGCAATTATTGAAATAAGCAAGGTGTCATATTTTTGTCATACTGCATTACATATAAAGATTGTGCACAGTGCACAATTCATGATCTTAGGGATGTCACTGAACCTACTAGCTATGTTTCCAATCAGTGGGCTAGCTAATGAGCTATGTGATGCCTTTATGATTATCTTGTTAGCATATTATATTAGCCGAAAGGTACACTAGGGTTTGTCTGTAATCATTTTATGCACTCAGGGATAGCACTCAGGGATCATCTTGTAAATTGCCTTTCTTGTAAACCCTAATCTTCATCTATAAATAGGGGGTGATATTCTATTATTCCCCAAGCTGGTTACCCAAGCTTCATGGTATCAGAGCTACACCTCTAGGGTTAGGGTTCAAAACGTACCTAGTTGGATCATCTGCTAGGTCGATCTCCTCCAGCCATCCTCTGTCGTCTTCGTCTTCGTCTGGATCGTCTTCGTCTGCTTCGTCTTCGTCCCTCAGCTCGCCTGCTTCGTCTTCGTCTGGTCGTCTGCTTCGTCTGCTTCGTCTTCCTGCCTCAGCCCGTCGATCTCCTCAGCCCGTCGATCTCCTCCAGCCGCCATCCAAGACCAAAACCACCTAACCAACTACAAGATCCATAAAATCTAAGAAAGAAACAAATCCGGATCGCCTTTACACTCTAACCAACTATACGAGGTTACTAAGAACCGATTCTGTAACCATAACACCAACCGCTCAACATCTTGGAAAGTTCGCCTATTTCGTTCTAGCCACACCAGCCACGTTAAACAGAAAGGCACCAACAACCACACTCGTCGCCGACGCCGCTAAACATGAGCCCCCCGCCAACTCCACAACATATCCACAATTCCCTTTGGTTGCACCCACATAATCCCAAAAAGGGAACATGCCAGCCCCCAAAGACGCAAAGCAACAGAACAATGAAGAAATAAATGGTCAATAGACTCTGCCTCCACACAACACATACAACAACGATTGACTAAAGTAAGCCCCCGGCGAACCAGATTATCAATTGTTAGATTTCGGCCTAAGGCAGCCGTCCATAAAAAGAAAACCACCTTAGAAGAAACACAAGGCACCCATACACAAGGCACCCATACACTTCACCACGAAAACACAAAAACCACCTCCCCCACCAAACTCCGATAGAAGGAGCGAATAGAAAACCGACCTTTCACACCCGCCACATTCCAAACCAACACCATAAAAAGAAAACCACCTTAGAAGAAACACAAGGCACCCATACACTTCACCACGAAAACACAAAAACCACCTCCCCCACCAAACTCCGATAGAAGGAGCGAATAGAAAACCGACATTTCACACCCGCCACATTCCAAACCAACACATCTTCCCCCCTTCCCAAGAAGCCCAAACCATATAGAAAGCCAAACAACTCCCCCAACTGACCCTCTTCCCAATCCTAAATTTCACGCCGAAGCTAAATATCCCAAACCACCACCTCCCCACCCCCCAAATAAGAAGCAACTGTAGCCTCCTGGTCCCTTGCAATACTAAAAAACAAATGGAATCACACCTCCAAAACCACCTCCCCACACCATCTCCCCACTCGAAAATTCACCCTCTCCCAAAACTCCCCCCTCCCCAACCAAATTCCTATCCACAAACCTCACCCATGAGATCCCAATACATCCCCTGACCGCCAATTCCCCTCAACAATCCCAAACTTAGAGGCCACAACCGTCCGCCAAAAGTGATCCCGCTCACCAGCAAACCGCCATAACCATTTCCCTAACAAAGCCCTATTAAACTGCACCAAACTCTGCACCCCCAAACCACCCACCTCCTTAGGGCAACAAATATGCCCCCAATAAACCAAGTGATATCTGAAATCCTCACCTCCACTTTCCCACAAAAAAATCCCGTTGAAGTTTCTCTAAACGAGCAACCACAGAGACGGGAATAACATGCAATGACATAAAGTCGGAAGACTGCTCAACACACTCTTAATCAAAGTCAACCGTCCCCCTTTTGATAAATATTGTCACTTCCAGCCTGCCAAACAACGTTGAACTCGCTCTACCACCCCATCCCACACCCCTTTTGCCTTGAAACTAACACCCAAAGGCAAACCCAAGTAAGTCACTGGTAAATTGGCCACCTTGCATCCTAGAACCGCCACTAGAACTAGCAGCCTCTCCCACCAAAATCAACTTAGACTTAAATTAATCCGTAAGCCCGAAACTGCCTCAAAACAAATCAGAACACATTGAAAATAGCCCAACTGTACCAGATCCGCATCACAGAAAACCAAAGCATCATCTGCATATAGTAAGTGAGACACCCCCATTGCTGTCCCTGATAACAAGCCCACCCGAAAACCTTGCAACAGACCTTCATGAATAGCCCTGGACAGCAATCTACTAAAAGCCTCCATAACAAGGATAAACAAAAAAGGAGATAAAGGATCCCCCTGCCGTAGACCCCGATAAGTGGAAAAGAAACCGGCCAGAGAACCATTCGCCAACACAAACATCTGCACCGTGGAAACACAGAACTTCACCCACTAACACCATCTATCACCAAAACCCATCCGACCCATCATATAAAGCAAAAAATCCCAATTCACATTATCATAGGCCTTCTCGATATCCACCTTACAGATCAAACCAGGTCGCCCGTCCCGGACTCTAAAATCAACACATTCATTAGCCACCAAAACCACATCCAAAATCTGCCTCGCCCAGACAAAAGCATTCTGGGATTCAGACACCACATCTGACAACACACCTCGAAAACGATTCGCCAATATTTTTGCCAGCAGTTTATACACACTACCAAGCAAACTAATAGGCCTGAAGTCCCTCACATCCTCAGCCCCCCCTTTCTTCGGAATTAAAGCTAGGAAGGTCGCATTAAAGCTTCTCTCAAAGTGCCCGGTCATGAAAAAGGCCTCAAACATTGCCATCACATCCTGCTTAACCACACTCCAAAAATGTTGAAAGAATGCCATAGTGAAACCATCTGGACCCGGACCCTTGTCACCACTTATCGCCTTCAAAGCCCCAAACACCTCCTCTTCTGTAAAAACCCGCTCCAACCCCTCCCTACCCTCTACAGAGAAAACATCAAACAGGACCCCATCTAACCCCGGCCTCCATTCCCCATCCTGAGCCCGAAAGAGTCGTTGATAAAAACTCACAATGCCTCCCCGAATATCCTCATCAGTAGCCACATCTCTCCTATCCACCCGCATTCACACAATCTAGTTGGCCCTTCTATGACTATTAGCCATTCAATGAAAGAACTTGGTATTCCAATCCCCCTCTTTCAACAATAAACATCCAGATTTCTGACGAAAACATGTCTCTTCCATATGAGCCAAACGAACATAATCCTGCCTGGTCCGTCCCTTCTAAGTACATCCGCCTGTAAAAGGCTCCCAGAAACCTCCTGAGCAACTAAGGACTAAAGGACAGCCACTGCTTCCGCTTTCTGAACCTCCACGGGGCCAAAAACCTCCTTATTCCACTTTTTCAAATCCCCTTTGAGTAATTTTATTTCTGAGCCAACATACAACTAAGAGTACCATTAACCATGTAAGTACTCCACCACCTACTAACCCTTTCTAAAAAATCTTCTGATTGCAACCACATGTTTTCGAAACGAAAAAGCGTCAATCCACTTGAAAACCCCCCACTACCAAGCATAATTGGCCAATGATCTGACACTGGAAGAGGTAACCGACGTTGCACCACCTTCGACTCCTCCCACCCACTAGTAACCAGAAATCTATCAATCTGAGACATCTGGTGGCCATTAGACCAAGTAAAACTCCCCCCATGAAGAGGCAAATCGACCAGGTTCAACGCATCAATAAAAGCACAAAACAAACCCCCACATCGACCCCTGCACCCTACTACACCCCATCTTCTCTACTGGCCAGCGAACCAAATTAAAATCACCCCCCACACACCACGGCTCTGACCAGCGATGCGCAACATCCACCAACTCACCCAAAAAATCACTCCTCTTAGAACTACGGACTGGGCCATACACCCCTGAAAACACCCACCGGAAATTGTCCTCCACACAACGAAACAAACAAGACACTGAAAAACCTCCTACCTCTTCATCCTCCCTCACCACCACTCTTTTATCCCAACAGAGTAAAATCCCCCCAGCCGTACCCATAGCTGGTAAATATGCCCAATCCACAAACCTACCACCCTAAACCTCTCTCACCACATCTCCACCCAACACCTCCATTTTCGTCTCCTGCAAACACACCACGTCCGCCCTCGCACTGCGAAGTACTGAGCGGACAAGGCGTTTATCCCTGTCATTCAAGCCACGCACATTCCACGATACCACTTTTAACTTCATTTTAACAGTAGAGGACCTCCTCGCTCTCTTCTTGGGCCCCGCCCAACCATCTCCCCACCATGCTCATAATTAACAGAGCACTCCAAATTTCTGAGCTCCCGCTTCTCTTTATGATGTGCTACTATAACCGTACCAGCCTCCTTAATTGGAACCCTTGCCTCCATGAGGTTTCCATTGCTCTAAACAAGCACATGGCCTCTGTTTCGTGGCCTTCAAAAGAAACACCAAGTAATTTACTGACCTCACTAATCCTACTAAGCACCCACTCTGAAACTGCTTCATCGGACGAATCCTCCAACCCAGTCAACTCTTTACGTTCAGCCTCATCCAGAGACAAATTAGAAGTCCTGTTAAAATTTACCATCACCTACCACCAATTTACCATCACCTACCACCACCTACTCCTCACCTACTCCTCAGCTACTACACTCACCCTCTCCTATATAATGAGCCACTCACCATTTGTAATATATATAACAAGACATCAATCAATAATAAGATCATCAGATACATTTATTCTCTCTGTATTTTTCTCTTTATACATTGATTGTTTACAAGTCCTTTCCACAATCAGATTGAATCGAATGGGCCATAGGATGGACCACGAGAGACAATTCCCTCCCGATAGGCCCAGGTATTGATTCGATCCCATCCACCCAAGCACTCGCCTCACATCTTACATCGTGTCGTACGCAGTTCTGCCCCAGGTCGTCGTCTGTATCAAATGAGTGACCCAACGCGTCATCGTCCTCCAACACCTGCTGCAACCCATCTAACTCCACCTCCCGATCGTGGGTCGATGTCAACGGTGCAGCCCACTGCGCAACCTCTGTAGGATCTAAGGTCAAGACCCGACCGAACTGGGTTACATCCAGATCCCTACGCAAATTGTGAAACACTTGGGCCACTGGGGTTGTTAACCCAATTCGGCCTTCAACCCTCTTCACAGGACAGCCTAACTCCTTCAAGCCCATTCTTTGAGCCCCATCCGCACTTGGGCCCACTCCAACTTTTCGCTACATCAGATGAAACCCCCTTCCTTGGGCCTTTTAGATACAGGCCCAACATCTCTATTATTTGCTCCCTTATCACGGCCCAAAGAAGGACCAGCCCAAAACTGGGCCTTGGAATGATGAGCCCAAGGCCCCTGCCTTTTTGGTTGCCAAGCCTTACGTGTGCCAACCCACTTCCCTGAAAACGGCAACTTCGTCTTCCCCAAATCTCGGCGACCATCACACAAAGCATATCGCACCAGATTCTGATTTTCCTGTGCCAACTCACGATGCACACCCTGCTCCGGCGTGTCAAGAATCTCCACCATCGATCCATCCTCCAACCAAATAGGCAACGTGTACCTCCGAAAACCCCAGCGAATGGTGATTCTCGCCGAAGCACCCTTAGCAGAACCACGAACCTTGATTCGAACACAACCGAGAGGTCCCCCCATTATCGTCGTAGCATCAACCTCCAGAAAACCCCCACAACGATCACCAATCACACGAAACACGTGCTCTCCGCGAAAATACAGCGGAAGCCCTAGGACTTCCGCCCTAGGACTTCCACCCAAAAACTCTGTTTGTGTGATTGATTGCTTCCCCTGGAACAAAATGCCTCTGGCGACCACCAATCAAGGCACAGTCGACAACCTTCAACCATCCAATTACCTTCCAGTATTCTGAAAGCATTTGTCTTTGACGGAAAAGCAAACAACACATTAGCCACCGATGGCCTGCACCTCCACACCACCAGTGACCTTCCACATGCGCTGGACCCATGACAATAGAAAAGAAAGCTCCACCCCTATTCCCCCACAACCCCCACTCTCCCCACCAAACACGACTCCAAAAAGGAGACCCAATTAGCACCAGACCCCTGTCGCACAACCACATTATCCTCCCCAACCCTTGGGACGACCATCGCCTGTCCACTCGGCCAAGATCTCGCCCCACAATGTGCCTTCCTTTTAAGGATCCAGCCATTCCCCATCGAAAAACCCTCCAAAACCAGCGCAACACCGACCCATCCATCCCTGAACAATGATTGTGGGATGAAAATTTGACTACGACGATCACCCATGTTAACCACAATCTGAACTGCAGGCCCCCTCCTTCGGTTGCCACCAACACGCCACACTACGCCTTCCCCCGGAAAACCGACCCAGAAATAACCCAACAGTGTTTACCTTGGATGCCTTACACAGCTGATCCGCAACCTATTTAACCTCAGCACCAAACAATTCAATGGCTCTGCGAATCCCTTGGCTACGTTCGACAATATCAATCCGTCGCCGCCCTATCCCATCAGCCAACCCTTCTTCAAACTCAAAAGAACGGTCGCCAAAAAAAATAAATCTCCGACAAAGCCCCTCCGGCTCCATTAAAATTGAGACGCAACACTTAACCTTCACCAAAAATGTAATTCATAAGTGACTCTTTCGTTCTTGTGTAAAAATCTTAAACACCCTTTGTGGTTGTGGATATATCTATTCCTCTTAATTTTTGAACATTTTTATTGCTCACAAGGGTGTTTAAGATTTTGTCTGGATTAATTTTCCATGATTATCTATTCTATTATATAAAGCATAAACCCCATTTGGTGTGATCATTGGCACACTTTGTTTTCTAAGAATGCCCTCCACATCTAATAACTGCCAAATCCAAGTTTTTCTTATTTGTCAAACAGTCCAATATTGCTAACGGTCTTCCGCATGCATCAAACCATCCAAAAATTTAAATGTAAAATTGCAAACCCATCGCGTTGCACCCACTGCTTTGTTTTCTAAATTTTAACATACAAGTATATATGTAGGATATTTTTCTACAACATATTGTGATGGCATTAAGGATTTGATCAAGTGATAATCATGCCTATATTAAAGTCAAAACTTGAAAGCAAGGGCAAAACTAGAAATTTTATGTAGGGGCCATCAAATAATTTTTAAAGTACTATATAAATTCTTATTGATATCATGTTTTATATTTTCTCTGAAAATCAAGTATACAAGTTTTTGGTGGTTTATCAAAATCTTCATTCAGAAAATCCAAAAAAAAATAAATGCGAATTAAAACATTTATATTTTAGCACCATAATTAAATTCAATAACTTTTTTATTCACAAAAATTAAATTCATAATTTGAATAAAAAAATTACATGTGCTATATACAGTGTTGGACTTCTGAAAAGTTGTGTTGTTTTTAGATTTGACTTCACAATTTAAGAGGACCTCTAGTGTGTTGCAGTCTTGGTCTAAACAACCAAGACTATTATGACACACTTAGAATGGGAGTAGGAGTTTGGGCTGGTAAGGCCAGAAGGGTTGGGCGGGCCTGAGTAGAGGTTGGGATGCTTCTGATTGAAGGTGTTGGAATTTTTGTGATTAAAGATGATTGGGTCAAAGAGTTAAGAAGTGGGTAGGGCTCTAGATGTTCAGACCGGTAGGGACTAGCTTATAAGACTGATTTGGGCCTAGACTTGCTTAAAAAATAGAATAAATTGGATGACAAGTTTCTAGGCTAGAGTGAGACCGGTAAGAGTGACAAGTTCGGTGTGGGTTAAGGATATAGGGTCGGTTTTAGGGTGTAGGCTGGGTCGGGTTGGGGTTTAGGATTTGTTCCTTTCATTTCCTCCTTTCTATCAATCAACATCTATGGAAAATCGAGACAACACAAGTTGGCAATGGTGCTGCTGGCAACTATTAACAAGGATGAACAAAGTCGACTTCCGGTTATGACGCGTCAGTGACGAAGATGGTGTGAAGCCAACCCTCCAGTTGGCGATGACGAAGGCAACTAATACCAATGGGTCCTGACAAACGACAATGTCAACTCTAGTTCGTGGATACCCCTTTGCAGTTGTTGAGCAACGAGATGCTAATGACGATTGGCTAATGACAACACTGGGTGTCATCGTTGTGTGGTCACGATGATTGTCCGAGTTCAATGACGACGAAGGTTGAACAGCAATGAGTGGTGTCGGAATGACGATGCCTCTTGCTTAATGTCAAAGATTGGTGAAGGGCAGCTGATGGTGGAAGCAACTATGCAAAGGATACAATACACTCTGGATCAAAGGTTGCTCTAATACAACTAGATGCTAGATAGCCGGCAAAAATAAACACACAACTAAAGAACAGAAGAAAACCATAGAAAAAATTAAGCTCTCAATTAATGTGTTCAATATCAAAAGTGTCCTCAATTAACCATAAACTCAATATTTATAGTCCAACTCAAAGATAAAAATAAGAAAGAAAATAAATCCCCAAAAAACCCAAAATTAAACTATTAATTCCCTAAATAAAATATCCCAAAACAAATCAAACTAACTAAATTAATTCTAATTCTTCTGCGCCCGGCTCATATAAGTGCAATGAATCTTGGGCTAAAGCACCGACACTTCAATATAGGTGTCGTAGCAGTGTCAAACGCACGGACATTGCAGGGGCACATATGGGACACGCTCCCTTTTATTTGGTTAAGTTGTTTTCAGGGAACACATCAGGGACACACCAACTAGTTTTTTTCCCCCTCTTTATTATTTTATGGATGTTAGATGTTAGATGTTGGATGTTAAATGTTTATTACTTTTTACTTAGATTTAAACAATTAATAGATCATTCATAACAATAGACAAACCATAAGAGTTAATTTGAGAGAGTTTTTTTTTTATTGAATTAGTGTTAGATTTTATTAATTTCGATTGTTTGAAGATGTAATATTAATCTACATAACAAATAAAAATAAATAAAAATTATTGACGTGTTCCTGCTATGTCTGTATCCCTATTTTTTTGAAATCACCATGTTCTATGTCTGTATCTATGCTTCTTAGATCTCGGGCTTCTGCATGGCATCACTAAGTTAATTGGATCAAGGAAGCACATTGAACATGTTCATTTACCTATGCAAAGGTTATATTCATGTGCATTTGTGTGAGTGTCGATAATACTTGTGTTTTATTTTGGTACGTTGGAGCCTGCAACTTGAGAGAGGGAATAATGAGATTTCTGATATTATTATTATTGAGATATCTGCCACTTAGCTTAAGAATTGAGTTCAAGTATTAGAGAATGGACTGTATTCTTTAATTTTTCCTTTTTAAGCATACACCTAAGTGATTAAGCGTTCAAGTTTCCACAATTGGATAATCAACGCCCACACAATTGGATTAACCGTTTAAGTAATAAAGAATATCTGGATTTGAACAAAGTATTTAGACATCTTAAAGCATAAAGCCTTCCACAATTAACAATTGGCTTTAACAGAATAGTTGGCATTAATGAAATTATTTTGGTTAGTGACCATTTTAATTGTGGAGTTTTGGGGAGTTTACTGGTTACTTATACTTGAACTAAGTTATCCACTGTGGAACAGCAACTAGTATTTTATGAAGATCCTGAAAAAACAAAAATATCTATATATATTATTGGGTAATTGTTTGTGATTTGTTGGCTTATAGCACATCAATTTTCTTTTAAAGGATTGTTATATTAGTGGGAGTTCTTTACCTTGTAAAGGTATTTTGAGTACGAGCATTGTAATTTTATTTTTATTTTTATTAAATTCATAACAATCTTTTGCTCAATTTTGGTTTCTCAAGGAAATTTTTTTTATAGTCAACTATATTTGTGAGGATTGGGGGCTATAGATGTTTGACTGGTAGGGACTAGGTTATAAGACTGATTTGGGCATAGACTTGTTTAAAATATAGAATAAATTGGATGACAAGTTTCTGGGCTAGAGTGAGACCAGTGAGAGTGACAAGTTCGGAGTGGGTTAAGGATATAGGGTCGGTTTTAGGGTGTAGGCTGGGTTGGGTTGGGGTTTTGGACTTGTTCCTTTCATTTCCTCCTCTCTATCGATCAACGTCTATGGAAAATCGAGACAACACAAGTTGGCAATGGTGCTGCTGGCAACTGTCGACGAGGATGAACCAAGTTGACTTCCGGTTATGACGCGTCAACGACGAAGATGGTGTGAAGCCAACCCTCCAGTTGGTGATGACAAAGGCCACTAATACCGATGGGTTCCGACAAACGACAATGTTAACTCTAGTTCGTGGATAGCCTTTTGCAGATGTTGAGCAACAAGATACTGATGACGATTGGCTAATGACGACATTGGGTGTCATCGATGTGTGGTCACGATGATTGTCCAAGTTCAACGACGCGAAGGTTGAACAGCAATGAGTGGTGTTGGAATGACGATGCCTCTGGCTTAATGTCAAAGATTGGTGAATGGAAGCTGATGGTGGAAGCAACTATACAGAGGATACAATACACTCTGGATTGAAGGTTACTCTGATACGACTTGATGCTAGACAGCCGACAAAAATAAACACAAAACTAAAGAACAGAAGAAAACCATAGCAAAAATTAAACTCTCAATTAATGTGTTCAATATCAAAAGTGTCCTCAATTAACCATAAACTCAATATTTATAGTCCAACTAACAGATAAAAATAAGAAACAAAATAAATTCCGAAAAAACCCAAAATTAAACTATTGATTCCCTAAATAAAATATCCCAAAATAAATCAAGCTAACTAAATTAATTCTAATTCTTTTGCGCCTGCCTCAAATAAGTGCGATGAATCTTGGGCTATAAAGCAACAACACTTCAAAACAGGTGTCGTAGCAGTGTCAAACGCACGGACATAGCTAGGGCACATAAGGGACACACCTCCTTTTATAGTTAAGTTGTTTTCAGGGAAAACGTCAGGGACATGCCAACTAGTTTTTTTTTTTTTTTCTTTTTTATTTTTTGAATGTTGGATGTTAAATGTTTATTACTTTTACTTAGATTTAAATAATTAATAGATCATTCATAAAAATAGACAAACCATAAGAGTTAATTTGAGAGAGTTTTTTTTATATTGAATTAGTGTTAGATTTTGTTAATTTTGATTGTTTGAAGATGTAATATTAATCTACATAACAAATAAAAATTATTGGCATGTTCTTGCCATGTCTATGTCCCAATTTTTTTGAAATCACCATGTTCTGTGTCCATATCCGTGCTTCTTAGACCTTGGGCTTCTGCATGTGACCCCTATCACTAAGTTAATTGGATCAAGGAAGCACATTGAACATGTTCATTTACCTATGCAAAGGTTATATTCATGTGCATTTGTGTGAGCATCGATAATACTTGTGTTTCATTTTGGTGCGTTGGAGGCTGCAACTTAAATGCATCGCATTGCACCCACTGCTTTGTTTTCTAAATTTTAACATACAGGTATATATGTAGGATATTTTTCTACAACATATTGTGATGGCATTAAGGATTTGATCAAGTGATAATCATGCCTATATCAAAGTCAAAACTAGAAAGTAAGGGCAAAACTAGAAATTTTATGTAGGGGCCATCAAATAATTTTTAAAGTATTATATAAATTCTTATTGACTTCATGTTTGATAGTTTTCTCTGAAAATCAAGTACACAAGTTTTTAGTGATTTATCAAAATTTTCATTCAGAAAATTCAAAAAAAAAATACGAATTAAAACATTTATAGTATAGCACCATAATTAAATTCAATAACGTTTTTATTCACAAAAATTAAATTCATAATTTGAATAAAAAATTACATGTGCTATACAGTGTTGGACTTCTGAAAATTTGTGTTGTTTTTAGATTTGACTTCACAATTTAAGAGGACCTCTAGTGTGTTGCAGTCTTGGTCTGAACAACATGACTACTATGACACACTTAGAATGGGAGTAGGAGTATGGTCTGGTAAGGCCAGAAGGGTTGGGCTGCCCTGAGTAGAGGTTGGGATGCTTCTTATTGAAGGTGCTGGAATTTTTGTGATTGAAGGTGGTTGGGTCAAAGAGTTAAGGAGTGGATAGGGCTGTAGATGTTCGGACGGGTAGGGACTAGGTTATAAGACTGATTTAGGCCTGGACTTGTTTAAAAAGTAGAATAAATTAGATGACAAGTGTCTTGGCTAGAGTGAGACCGGTAAGAGTGACAAGTTCGGTGTGGGTTAAGGATATAGGGTCGGTTTTAGGGTGTAGGCTGGGTTAGGTTGGGGTTTAGGATTTGTTCCTTTCATTTCCTCCTCTCTATCGATCAACGTCTATGGAAAATCGAGACAACACAAGTTGGCAATGGTGCTGCTGGCAACTGTCGACGAGGATGAACCAAGTTGACTTCCGGTTATGACGCGTCAACGACGAAGATGGTGTGAAGCCAACCCTCCCGTTGGTGATGACAAAGGCCACTAATACCGATGGGTTCCGACAAACGACAATGTTAACTCTAGTTCGTGGATAGCCTTTTGCAGATGTTGAGCAACAAGATACTGATGACGATTGGCTAATGACGACATTGGGTGTCATCGATGTGTGGTCACGATGATTGTCCAAGTTCAACGACGCGAAGGTTGAACAGCAATGAGTGGTGTTGGAATGACGATGCCTCTGGCTTAATGTCAAAGATTGGTGAA
>NW_021024984.1:812099-841614 GCF_004153795.1 Camellia sinensis | reverse complement strand
ACTAAATGAATGAAGTGTGATTGATACACTAAATGAATGAAGTGTGATTGATACACTAAACGAGAATGTATGTGATAGATACACATATTGAAAGAAGTGTGATTGATACACTAAGTGGAGAGAGTGTGATTGATACACTAAAATGAAGTGTGATTGATACACTAACTGAATGAAGTGAAGTGTGATTGATACACAAAATGAGTGAAGTGTGATTGATACACTAAATGAATGATCTTAAACGGAACTTTTTTGAATGAACCATACATACAATATCGTGCATGAATGAGAAAGAAACTCGATAGGTACAATGCAATACAATGCATGATGTTTAAGGAACGCAATAAACAAGCATAGCAGCAGTTTAGAAAGCACCTCATGGGGTGAGTGGCGATGAACCGCTTTACTCTGACGGGGATCTCCTTTCGTGCTCTTCGAACACTTACCTTCAACTTACAGTACAAAGGCTCTGAAATACTGACAAGGGTTCTTCACGTAGAACACTTTGGATGCCGCCTTTCTTCCTGATCATATTCACAACTTTCCCTATTCTCCAACGAGGTGACAGACTAGGTTGGTTCGGTATCCAGAATTGAGGTGCATACACGCTATCTCAACCTATGGGGCTTCCATACAGATTTCAAGCCAAGGATATACCCCTGGGTATTTAAACCAGACTTTAGTCTTGGAAATCCCGAACCTTTGCGTTCTAGGCATAAGCCATTCGAACTCTAGTTTCCACCGTCACAGTTGGTCTTCTAGGAACTCATCGCGAACACAGCCAAGATGCCTCTGGCCTGAAACGGTACTCAGGGAGAGCACTTCTGATTGCCATTCTGGCTTAAAGCAGACTTGATCTTGAGCTTGAGGTAGAGGCACACTCGTACTTCAGAGCATTGGCAAGACCTAAAGAGGTACACACGGAATATAGTCTCGGAACTTACTGAAGTTGAAACAAACTCAGATACCCGACATTTTCCCTCTTTTCTTTTGCTTTGTAGTCTGGAACCCATATAGCTTCAAATAGGTCCTGGTTTTACTGTTCTGACATGACCTGGGTTGAACCCTGCGGTTTTATGAAAGAACGAATCTTGTTTTGCACAGATGTGGAGAATGACACGGCACTCGGTGCGCAAAACAATTTTATTTTGAAATTGATAAATGAGTTCTTGACTGGGGCATTGAGCCTACAACTGAACACAACGTACTACGACTCAAACGGAAAACAAAAGGTAAACAACCAAAACACAAACGCAGACACTCAAAAATGACTCAAGACAAGAGTCGAGGTAAAACAAAAAAACACGACACTCAGACGTGCATAGGGAGCCTGTTTTTCTGGGTATTGTTTCCTAGCCCTTTCTCATTTGTGATTCTCACATCACTCGGCCTTCAGGCTCGGCTTTTCTCACAAAATCCTTTTCCTCACTTTTTTCTCTCAGCGCACATCTCTCTATTCTTTAATCTCTCATTTTTTTATCCCTCCCCTGAGTGGTTGATGGATAAACAAGAAGTTGCGGGCTCTTGCCCCTAGCATTCTGTTAGATTCTCTTTCTTCTGCGCACAGCTAGTGAATTCCTCCTACAGAGGAATTGCGCTACAACTGGGTGTGTAGCGAATCCGTAGCTGATATCGGCTGTTGATACTCTATCGGGGAGTTTGGACGTGGTTAGATCTATCCAGATGAGGGAGTGTAATATCTTGCCCCATTCTAGCTCGTGCTTTGCACTTGGCTTGATACCTCGTTGCTTGGAGGATGTGGGAGCTTTCTGCCCTTTTGTTGACAGTTTCAGCTGTGCCTTTTTCTGGCAGGGAGAGTGCCCTTTCTGGCAGATAGAGTGCCCTTTCTAGCAAGTGTGTTGACAATGGGGAAAAGACAGAACACCTGACTCAACTGTGCCCCTAGTTCATCATTTTAACCATTTTTTTGTTCTTGGCTTTCTGTTAAAAAAATTTGGACCAAAATGAGAGTTAGATTAACATGCTTGTTCAATTTTCTGATTTAAAATCATGCAAGTTAGGCTATGAGCACTGAAAATTTTCCTTTTTTGGGTCCAAGAAATGGTCAAGTTTTAGAAGAAAGGAATAATTTTCGAGAGAATTAGTTAACCTCATTAAAAATTCTCAAAAATTGTTTTTGCAAACGGCGACTGCTCAACGAGCACGGAACCTACTCTTGAGATGCACAACCTCAGATCCGAAGGATAATTACCCCTTACACGAAGAGAGATGCATGGCAACGAAGAGTTTCCCCTTGTTTGAACGGTACCGCAGGCATTGGATGGCAACGGAAAGTTGCCCCTTGTTTGCATGGCACCGCAGCGCATTGTAGTCAATCCCCAGAGCGACGAACACAACCAGACTCTCGGATACAGAGAAGGCAAAGATAATCAAAACCATTACACGGACACAATCGATTTGGAAGTGTTTATGGCTGGACTTCAGAATGAAGTTGCCTACGTATCCCAAAGATGAGAATCAAACCTTACGTAGTTCGGGGTTAAGGTACACTTGGGTATTAACCTCTCCTTTTGCGCTCTAACTTTTGCCAAGGCCGCGCTTCTGGGTTTTCAACCTTGCGAGCTATGTTTTTCTTTTCTTTTCAATTCTTTCTTTTCATTTCTTTTTTTGATTTTTGTTTTTTGTTCTTTTCTTTGCATTTTTCTTTTGTTTGTTCTTTTTCTTTTTTTCTTGCTCTAACTTTTGCCTGGGCCGCCCTTTCGGGTTTTCGGCCCAGCGAGCCTCTCAAGGGTAAAAGTGTAGCTTTGTCCATGTTGAATGGTTTGAGATCTCGAAGTCATCTGAATCCAGGAGAATTGCTGTTGTTCACTAATGATGTAGAAGTCCATCCAATAAAGGGTGAATTTGCCCTTAGTGTTGTGGATAGGAACTCGGCTATCCTTCAGCAATACTTTCTTCTTTCTTCCCTTCTAGGATTTGGCATTCTTGCCGATCTTCGTCTTTGACTCTTTGAGCACATATGACATTTTGGCCCCTAGTTTGAGGGGTGCTTCTGATCTAGCTTCACAAGCTTCTTGATCTGACTTCCCTGCCCCTAGTTTGAGGGCTGCTTCTGATCCGGCCACAGAGGCCTTACATGGTGGTTGACCGTTGAACATTCTGAATCTAAGTTCAAGGTTCGAAAGTGAGGGGTCGAGCCTCGAGGCTGAGAGCGATCCTAGGCTGCACAATCTCAAGAGCGATTCCACACAGGTCTTCGCAGGACCGCGCAAAACATTTTTTTTGAAATCTTTTAAGAAAGCGACAAATCGCTCGCGCTGAAGACGGTGCAGAACCAATCTAGATCAAGCCAGGATCCTTCTCAGTACTCATATTAACAAGTATGATCTCATTCGTTAAGGGCTTAGCATGCCTCTCTTTCTCTCAATTGATCAAATTTTTGCAAAACCCGAGGAATTCCTTTCTCTTTGTTTTCACCGCAGTGTTAGAAAAAGTTTTGAAAAGCTTAGGTCAATACAATGATTTCAAGCACAGAAGAGCAGGCAAAAAGTACTGCCGTTTCATTCAAATTTTTGGCACAGCCGGCACAAGGCAAAAGCAAGCACAAAAGTATGAAAAACCACTGCTGTTTCATTCAAATCTTTTGGTGTTACTGGCTCCCCGGCAGAAACAGACTCAAAAAGGAAGCAAAAAGACATACACAAAACAAAATAGTGATATCCGAGGTAACGTCCCCAGGATCACCCGACTCCAACAAAACAGGACTGACTCGATACAATAAGACAGACCCAACTGACACAGTACAAAAAGATTGACTATGCACAAAACAACAAAACTGACCCAATACCCAAGTCAGAAAGTACAAAAACTAGCATTCACAAATGCTCAAAACAGTGCGTGCCACACGTCACATCTGGAGTAAATTGAGCGCCACCCGCAGCTGGTTCATCCCCCGATCACATAATCACATTATCCCCCCACAAGTTCACTGATCAAGTGTCGATAGACTTTGCAGGACCTGGTGCGGCAATGACCCCGTTGTCAAACAGATCTTGTACATCATGGCGCAGATGAAAGCAACTGTCGGTGTCATGACCGGTTTGTTGATGGTAGGCACAGTATTTAGTCTGGTCATGCTTTGTAGGGATAGGATCGGGTAGGGGCCGTTGTTCCAACGGTTTCAAATGTCCTTTCCGGAGTAAGACCTCTAGAGCCTTTGACAAAGGCATATGAAGTGGGGTAAAAACCCTCTTGAGTCGAGGTGGATATTTGGTTTCTTGTGAGCTACTTCCGGACGCACCGGTGAATGGGATAGTTGTTTTTGATGCGGAGGTGGTAACCATGCCCACTTCAGAAGATCTTGCAGCTGCATCACCACTGGTGGTCGCATTTGAACTGCGGGAAAATGCCCTCCTGGGCTGCTCTTTCTCCTGGTAAAGAAGGCCCTGCTTCATAGCGTCCTCGATCTGTACTCCTATCTCATGTAAGTCTGAAAAGGTGGGGAAGGAGAGAACGATCATTTTCTACATAAGCTTGGGCTGGAGATTGCGCACAATCATTCGAATTTAATCTTTGTCAGTGGGCCTAAGGGTCATCATTGAGGCCTTGGCCCTCTAGCGGGCTACGAAATTAGAAAAACTCTCCTTAGGCTCTTGCCTTGTTGTCTCAAGATCACGGGTTGTAATCTCGATTTGCGTGTTATAGGAGTATTGAGCAATAAAGGCCTTAGCCAGCTCTTCCCAGTTTCGTTTCACGGAGACCTCCAATTTCGCATACCAAATTGCGGCTATTCCAGACATGGTTCGGCCAAAGAGAGACAACTTCTGAGCTGTGGTCAAACCCATTGGCCTCAAGATATCAGAAAACAGGTGGAGGTGCACCCTTGGGTCTCCAGAGCCATCGAAGCGGTCGATATGCGGCATTTTGAATCGGTCCGGCAGAGTCACAGCCGAATCGGTATACCCATCCTCAATGTTTGGGATGGACTTCACACCCTGAGATTTCTTGAATAACTTTTCAAGCTTGCTTACTTTTAGTGCTGTGGGGTCCATCTCGGACTCAAAGGGAGAATCCAGCAGGTTGGTGAGTGTTTTGGGTAATTGGGGTAGGATTGGAGGCGGAGCCAGTCCTGTCGGAATATCCGTATCTCCCCAGACATTTGGTGCCTCCTCGGGTGCTGGAACTCCTGGTGGGGGAGGGGCTTGGTGTGAAGATGATGCTCCCGTTTGCTGCTGTAGCTGGGTAATTAACTCTGCCTGTTGAGCCATGATCACAGCCTGCTGTTTGGCAAATTTCGTCTGGCGGGCAGCGTCTTGCTGCATGAGTTTCATACTTTCTTGGAGTTGACGCATCATTTCCTCCATCCCCACCATGCTCTGTTGTTCCAGTTGACTGACTGGTGGAGTGACTAAAAACTGATAAAAACTGAGGCCTCAGCCTGACTATTCACTGGTGGGGTAGATAAGGGCCACTGATCTGGTAACTGCTGAACTGGTGATTTGTGCCTAACTGGCCCCTTTTACCCTGCCTCTGGCGGAGGAACACTGATTTGCCCTTGAACTGAATCTCTGACCTGACAAAGTCTATCAGCACAAGTCCGATGAACCTCGGGGGATATCGGAGCCTTCTGAAGCTATGGTTCCAAGACTACCTACCAAAAGAGAAAACATGCAGCATCTCAGCCTGATTTCACTTGAACAAATATGAGCATAGTTGAATGAGTGTGCTCTCTATTGAATTCTGCCCAAAATTCTGCCAGTGAACTGATACCCTCAGGTAAAACTGATTCCCAGATACTGATGCCCGCAGGCATGATGCCTAGACTTGCAAACTGTTACATGCATTCCTGTAGGGACACACCCTAAAAGCACATAGCAAGCCAGTGAGAGCCAAAACACCCCTATGTTGGGGTAGGGTTTCCCTGTCCTATTTTGTCAGGAGCTAGGGTTTCACTACGCACGCAGCGGTTTCAAACAACCTATAATCGAGTAAGCAACCTGTCCTAATTTGGAATGGTCACTATGGATTCCGATATGCACTAGGTCGAATGGTGAAAAATGGTGCCCGGTAAAACCGGGGTTTGTGTTCCCGTTGTGGTAGAGCCTGCAACCGGTCAGCCTTATGGCACACTTCGCAAAGCGAGCCTCTGGCAAACCGTTCAAGAATAGCATACGAAAAACACAGTGTCCAAGGCGCACCAATGCAAATGCAATGCAAAGAAACACATAAGTGTAGTCAAAACAAGATATCATGAGTTCGAGTCGAGTTCTCTAAATCCCCAGCAGAGTCGCCAGAAACTGTAGATGTGCCCTTGGGCCTCACTACAGTTCGGACTCAATTTGTGTCACGGTCTTGTATCTAATCTCACAGAGTGCAATGCAAGACCAATGAAATCATCAAAGAGTCCAAATCCGGCAAATCGTTTTTGAAAATAGATTTTTTTGAAAGAAGTGCCAAACATGACTGCTATGCCAGATACAGAGTCGTCACCTAAATATTTATTTTGGAAAAATTTAGGAAACCCTGACTCGTTGCCTAAGGCCACGTGTCCGTCATCACCAAAGTTGCCTCGGCTCAGGAACTTGGGTACGATTGGGGAAGGTCACTTCGTGAGCACCCTCGCTCGCCCGATCAAAGATCGGCCTCTACTAACTATGATATCGAGCTTTGAAAACATTATGCGTTCCTATTCCGGTTATTAGCCTAGATTTACTATGTGATGCGCACAACATACATGTATAGACTGGGTCGCCTGAATTGGAATAAAACATTTCATGTTTGTTTATTTTGAAAATGGTTTGATGGTGCTACTCGCAAGTAGGCTAAAATGTGGATTTGCCACCCTCAGGTGGGCTTAGAAAAATATGATTTTGCCACTATCTAGTGGGCTTTAAAACTCATAATTAATGAATTATTCCAATTTAAATAACCCAACCTTCACCCACAGGCATTCAGGCAGGTATATCATATAAGCACATAGCCTCATGGTAAGCATGCTATCATGGCAGTCACTCACACGCATACAAGGATGCTAAAGCATAAAACTTACCGAGTACTCCAAGCCAAAACAGAAGCTATGTTAGAAATAAATGCATGGTCCTAACTATACAGTAATGCCTAATGTAACACATGCAAAATGCAACTAAGATAGGCTCGACTATTCTAAGATGGCATATGAAATGCTACAGCTAACAAGTATTCAACTCGGAATTGAAATACAATGCAGTTAGTATGATGCGCCGAGCCCGGTGCATGCTAGACAGATGAATGAATGCAAACATGCTATCATACTGTATGCTAATTGAAACATGCCCTAATCTAACCATCATAAGCTGGTAAATAAAAGGGAGAAAGACGTGGGGTTGGAAGACATACATCACACGCACGCACACTTATTACAACATTGCCCTCGCTCAGAGGGTCCGAATAAATAATATACAGTCCGAAATGAATAGTAAAATATTACAGAACCCTAATTAATTAATAAATTAACTAGGAAAGCGATAAATTAGCATGTAAGCCTATGGACTGCCTCAGCTCTGTTCCGAATGGTGGAATGATGCATGAAAGCTTGACGCAAAAATCCATTGCGATGCCCCGATTCGCCTCTGTTTGCAATTAATCCTGGAATGCTGTGCAAGGCTCTGGAAGGTTGATTTTTGGTTTGCTGCAATAGAGAGCAACAAAGGGGCACGGCAAAGTATTTCACATATGTATGCATGACTACTCTTCGGGGAGTGTAGTCCTCGATCCTCATGCCACCAATCACGCATATCAATGCATGATGGCCGAGGAGTCGAATTGCACGACTCAATATGAAATGAATGCACATATAAACACAACAAGACCTAAACTCCATCATGGGTAATCCGGAGTGTCGGCGACCGGGAATTGAGACACGTTCCGTCACTCCGGAGTACAAACGTCCTCGTTTCCCGTGCTCGGGCTAACTCCTATCCCAAACACAATGCAAATGAGATGGCAATACACAATGCGCTAACATGCAACCTAGCATACGCAATGCTATGAAATGGCATACACAATGCTCGATGTAACATGGCATACACAATGCTCTAACATGCAACCTAACATACGCAATGCTATGAATTGAAAAGGCATACACAGTGCATAATGGACTTACACCAAGATGAGTGGACCTCAGCCACACTCACATCAGTGGCCCTTAGACGAAAATGAGACAACCGAAATGCGTGCATACGTGCACGCATATCGAGGACCGAACCTAAGGCATAAAATACCACTTTACCAAAGCATGGCAAGGATGAAGCATGGCATTCAAACATGTAATTTTCAGCACTGAAACATAATGCTAAATGGTCTGGAATCATGCAAACATGGCACCCGATGCATGGAGTAAGCCCCGAAACTCAAAACTAGGCACATGTATTGACTTGTAGCTATACAAAGCATGCATTATTTGACCATGAAGCACAAAGACAGAGCCAAGGTAGTCCCAAAACATGAACATTTCTAGTTCAAAGCATGACCAAAAGATGCTAGCATGATGGACTAAAATAGCATGCAACATTGGCTAGCAAGCATGGTTTACATGGCATGTATATGAAGCACATGAGAACTCATCAAACCAGCCAAAAACAGTGAATAAAACATGCCAAAATATGCCCAAATAATCACTGAAATGCAGCCAATGCATGCAAAAACAAGGGGCTTCTTTGGAGGGCCTTGCAAGGGGTTGTTAAGCACATATAAGATAGACACTTAGCATGACCAAATCAACTCTGGAAATGAGTTATGACAGCCCTAAAACTCACTAAATTGGCCCTGAAATCAATCTAGGAAACATGCCAAGAAAGGCCCCCTCAAAAGGTCTTGAATGGAATTGTTCTACACATGCACTATAGACATAAAATATGATCAAAAGGGCCCCAGATAGACCTAAGGCAGACCTTAAAACCCACAAAATTGAGCCCAAAAAGTGACTTCAATGCATGCAAAATAGAGCCCCTTTGAAAGGTCCAAAAGACCCCCAGACAACACAAGGAAAGAGGGGGCCACCCCCCTCTAATTTTGGCCCTCAAAAATGCATCAAAACCACTGAAAATCTACTGGATTTCAGTGGCTAAGAGGCCAAACCATGGCCAATGCAAGTGCTCTAATGCATAGCCTTAATCATGAAGAGATGAAGCATGCATAGGGGGAAGATGACCCCAAACAGAAATAGGACCTTAAAAAAACTTAAAGAGGAGCTCAAAACAAGACTTTTTCCAGTTTATAAAAAACCTCGAAAATGCTCAAAAGTAAGGCTAAAATAGGATGCAAAAATAGCCCTAAAAGAGAGATAGAGGATAAGGGGAAGTAAATGACCTCAAATAGCAAAGTCCCCTTAAACAAAGTTGAAGAGGGGATCAAAATAAGACACTTTACAGTTTATAGAAAATCTCTAAAGTGCTCACAAATAGGACCAAGATATGATGCAAGATAGGCCTACAAAGAGGGGCAAAGCATGCAAGGGTGTAGGAGGCCTCAAACAGAAAAGTGTTCTGAAACAAACATGAAGAAGAGCTCAAAATAAGACTATCTTCAGTTTATACCATGGCTCGAAAATGCTTGCAAATGGAGCTAAGGCATGAGGCAAAATAATGCAAAAAATGAGGGAAATGAGGACTTACCCTTGAAGAGCCGACCTCCAGCAGCTTTTGGACTAAGTTGATGAGCTTCCAACCTCTATAAATGGCTTCCAAGGTGTTGGAATGGATGATGGAGGTGTGGTGCTAAGGGTTGTAGTGTAAATGAACCAAGGAAGTTAGGGTTTTGGAGCTTGGAATAGCAGCAATGGAGGTGGGAGGTTATGTGCCTTGGCCAAAAATGTCTAACCAGCTGATATGAAGAGGAGGCCAAAGCTTCTCTTGAAAGCTTCAAAGATCCTCCATACACGTGTATGGAGAATGCACCAAATGATCTCCAGCTGACACAGCTGGATTACACTCAAAGAGGGGAAAAGCAATAAGTAGGCCGGCCAGTTCAAGTGGTCGGTCGGCCACTCCCCCTGGTCAGCCGACCAGGGGTCAAAAGGTTCAAGCAAAATTGCTGGTCGGCCTACCCAGAAAGGTGGCCTCCCAGATGAGTAGATCACAATGGTGGTATAAAAAGCCAGAAAATGTGGCTCAAAAGTAGGAAAAACCAGCTTTCTATCAGAAAAATCGGCTTTTGGAGAGAGAAAATGAGAAAACTGGTTTTTCAAGGGAATAGGTGGCCGGCCACCATCCTATCACCTCCCTAACAATGAAAATAGGGTCTCTACCAAAAACGACCAAAACGGATGCAAAACGAAGGTTTGGGGGCCAAAACGGGCGGTTCGGGGCCCCGAAAACAGGCTGTTAGGCACCGGAAGCGGCGTATGACCACGAAGGTGGTCTCCCGGGCCACAGTGTTCCTTAAAGGGAGGAAATAAGATGTGTACCAAAAACCGGAGCAAACGGAGGTAGTTAAGCGGTCCCGAACCGAGGCACACGGCCGACGGCTCCGAAAACCGAAAACCGGGCTCCAAACGGGAAAAATGGCCTACGACCACGAAACGTAGCCTACGGCCACTAAGAGATGGTCTACGAGACCTCTCCCTCCCTTTGGGAAGAGAAAACGGAGAAAACAGAACCCGATTCGCAAACTGAGGCAAAGCACAAAAGGGCCCCGAAGTCCGGAGGCAAGGCTCGCGGCCGAGACTCTGAAACCTCAAAACGAGCACAATATGCAACATCATTGAGCGCTCAACTGGTGACGTCTGAGTCTAAAGGTCGGTCAAAAATGGGGTATCTACACATATTAGTCCATAATTTCCAAGCTAATGGGCAAAACAACGTAAGATGCTAAACTGACTCCTCTGTTTTACAAAGCAAGCACAATGCATTTGATTCCTCATTTAACACTCCAAAACTCATTAAGACAGCTACAGTTTTAAGCCTAGCTCTCCATGCTAACCACCCACAAAACTTTACCTTGGGTGGAGCAACATTGTTCCATAATTCCTTAGTAACACTGACAGTAGGACTTTTTAATGACATACACCACTTCCATGCCACTGCTACTGTAAATGATCCTATTGGATTGTCCACCCATTTACACGAATCCTCAGTCTCCATGGAAAGACTAGGTGCTTCCCTTAGCAAATCATACAACCGTGGGACCTCCTCTTCCTCCCATGCTAACAATGATCTTTTGAACAATAAATTCCAATCATTTGATTAACCCCTCCTCTGATAAATCTGTTGCACAGTGCCATATTTCTCCTCTGATAAGCTATATAATCTAGGAATTCCTCATTCAAGCATATATTATTTAACCGCTTGTCATCCCAAAATTGAATTCTATCCACATCCCTACTGTTAATTTTAGATTAGATAGATAAAAGTCAACTAGAGCAGGGTTATATGTAACAAGTTGAAGGATATCACCCTAAATCCTGGACACTGCAACATTATCTGGATTACTTGGAACCCACCTGCCCCCAACCACACCATACTTACTACACACAATATTTTCCCACAGAGGTGTATCCTCTTTCCCAAATCTCCACCACCATTGAGTAGAAGGCAGTCATTAACTTCTCTTAGATTTCTAACCCCCAATCCCCCTTGATCAATGTTTGTTGATACCTCATTCCAATTTACCATGTTAAATTTCTTCTTTGTTTCAGAATCATCCCACAGAAAAGCTGCTTGAATCCTGTCTAACTATTTAGCCACACCCACAGGTAGTTTAAAAATTGATAGGAAATATAAAGGTAAACTTGAAAGAACTGCCTTCAGTAATGTTAATCTACCAGCAAATGAGAGCATCTTCCTTTTCCATGAAGCCAATTTGTTCTTTACTTTTTCGATCACTGGATTCCAAGTGCTCTTTCTTCTAGGATTTACCCCAAGAGGCATGCCCATATAAGTAATAGGAAGTTTTTGGCTATGGCGGTGTAGAATTGAGACAAAATCATTAATTTCCTCATTTTTAACACCAACCCCACACACCACACTCTTGTGGAAATTAATTTTTAAACCAGACATTAATTCAAAACACCTTAAAATTCTTTTTATATTGACCGATTACACCCTATAAGCTTAATAAAAAATAATAGTATCATCTGCAAATTGCAAATGAGAAACCTTCAACTCATTGGGCCCAACAGTGGCACCTTTTAAAAAACCTAACTCCTTTGCCCTTTCAATCAGTATATTCAATCCTTCAACAACAATGTTGAACAAGAATGGTGATAACGGGTCTCCCTGCCTAAGCTCTTTTTGAGGTGTAAATTCAGCCGATGGAGATCCATTAACCAGAACAAATATCTTGGCTGAAGATGTGCATGTTTTGATCCTCCTCACCCACTTTTCCCCAAAACCAAAATTCTTCATCATTGAAAAGAGAAACTCCCAATTTATTGAATCATAAGCTTTTTGAAAGTCTAATTTTAGAATGATTACTTTCCTTTTAGATAATTTCAACCAATCCACCACTTCATTAGCAATCAATACTCCATCTAGAATGAATCTCCCCCCCTCCAAAATGCAGTTTGGACTTCACTAACAACTGCTGGCATTACCTTCTTTTAATCTTCTAGACAACACTTTATCTAGAACTTTATAAACTGAATGAACTAAGCTTATTGATCTGTAATCCCCTAAACCACTTAAGTTCTCTTTCTTTGGTATCAAAGTCATAAATGAACAATTTAGGCCTGAGACCACTTCTCATTTTCATGGAACTCATTCATGAATTGTAGAAACTCGTTCTTCATTATCTTCCAGCACTTTTGAATGCAGGCCATATTAAATCCATCTGGCCTTGGAGTCTTATTACCATCACAGTCTTGTATAGTTGTCCAAACCTCTTGCTCTGTAAATGTTGCTTCCAAACTTTCCTTTTGTACAAAAGTAATGGATAAAAATGGGCTAGAGAGTTTAGGCCTAGAGCACCACTGCTCAATAAATACTCTTTCAAAATGATTACAGACTGACTGCTTTACTCTATTTGGATCCACTAACCTCTCCACTTCCTTCATAACTGAATCCAACATATTTTTCCTTTGCCTAGAGCTTGCCATCAAATGAAAAAAGCTTGTATTCTTATCACCACATTTAACCCACACCATTCTAGATTTTTTATGCCATAAACTCTCTTTTCTCTTACTAAAATTCCACACTTGACTTCTTACTTCCTTCTTTTTAGTTAGTTCAGCTTCTGATAAATTCCTTGTTCCAGCTACCAAATCAAGCTCATGTTGTTCCTCATCTGCCTCCTTTAACTGAATATCCACACTACCAAAAACCTCTGATTTCCACCTTCTAAGATTGGCCCAAAGATTAGCTAACTTTCTCTTAAGTCCGATGCTAGCCCATCTTTGTTCAACTACACCATCCCATGACTTCTTCACTTCTACCTTGAACTTTGGATGAAGTAACCACGCATTAAGAAACCTAAATGGTTTTGGATCCTAATTTCTATCATCTTCCTTTAATAATACTGGGCAATGATCCGAAATACTTCTTGGGAGTCCCCATTGCTTAAATGAGTACTCCTCTAGCCACCTACTTTCCAATAGAAACCTATCTATCTTGCTTCATCTCTCATCATCTTGAGTATTACACTAAGTAAATCTTCTCCCCATCATAGGCAAATCCACTAAATTTAACTAATCTATTAACCCATTAAAATCATTCATGTATCTCTATCTTCTTGAGCATCCATTTCTTTCACTAATGTACCTAATTTCATTAAAGTCTCTTCACATACACCAAGGTTTAGTATAAAGCGTTTTCAATCTACCTAGTAAATCCCATAACTGCCTCCTCTTAACTACATCATTCGAAGCATAAATATTAATTATAGTACATTCAAAGGCCACTCCAATAGTACTTGAGAGCAGAATAAAATGCCTTGAACTGCAACACTCCTTAAGATTAAAGCTATCTGGATTCCAAATGCATAGCAAACCTTATATACTGCCTTCCGCATTAACCCCCATGAACTCCATTCTACTCCTCTTTGTTTCTTACAATAACACTACATCCAACCCTTCCTCTTTTAACATACTTTTTATCTTCTTCCTTCTCTTTTCTGGTCTTCTTAGACTTCTAACATTCCATGTCATTATCTTCATAGTAAACCATATAGTGCACCTGAACCCCTGCATATATTCCTTAGGCTTCAACAGCCCTTCCACTACCTTTAATCCTTTCCAAATCCTTCATTTCCATCTGAAGAGTTTTCTCTATAGCTTCATCTTCTTTTCCTTCAAAATTTATGCCCAATGATTTCCTCATCTGGACTGTTGCCCTAGCTTCCATAATCAATCTTCTACTGCTTCTACTCAACTTACTATTAATAGATAGTGAATTTGATATAGTCGTCGTTGTAACTCGAAAAATAGCACCTCTATTAAAACTTTTTGGAACCACTCTTCCCTTTTGTAATAACAGAGTCTTACCTTTCAGCACAGCTCCTCTATCTCTCCCCTTATTTCCCTTCTTTCTACTGTTAACCTTTTTTTAATGTAAGGTTTTAACGAGGCATATTCTTAGTATGTAGTTATTCAATGGAGAGTGTTGTGAAATATTTGGATAACCATCAAAAGAGATGCAATTGAAATTTTAATGAATTTTTGGGCCAAAGTGTAAATAGGAGAAAGTTTTACCATGTAGGTAGTGTGGTATACTATGTGGTAAATCATATGGTGTAATGAATAATGAGAGTTTTATTACCTATAAATAGGTGAATTTACATGGTAATGATGAGATAAAAAAAAAAATCTTTATTTTCTCTTTCATTGTGGCTCTTTCTTCTTTATTTTTTTTAATTTTATAACAGCGATGATTAATAAATGTTTTTTTTTTTATTTGACTAATGTTGTGTTTAGATATGTTAGAATTGTAAATATAAAAGTGGGGTGGGGTGGGGGAAGGAGGGGGGGAGATTCACATGTTAAAACTTAATTATCACATAAATTTATCTTATTATATGATCGTACACCAACCCAACAGTAGAGAACGTGGCGAATTACACTAATAGTCCATATAGATTAGGATTCATGTCACTTTGGTCTCTGATTTTTCAATTGTGACATATTTGACCTTGAATTTTGAATCTTGTTTCAAATAAAGACAATTGAAGATACTATATCGCTCAATTTTAAGGACAAAGTCGGTAATTTGATAAAATATAAACTAATTTAACAAAAATAAATGTCAAAAAAATATTTTTAAATTTTAAAAAATTATTTCTACCCACCAAAGATAAAATTGTGTAAAATTGATAAATTGTTTACACATTTATTTATTTTTTTACGAAATTAATTTTTATTATGTGTTTGAATGATGATCATATAATGAGTGGTTATTAAATTTTTAATGTGTAATCGATTTATTTAATATATGAAATATTTTTAGTTTAGATTTTTTTGATTTAATGAATTAATTTAATAATGATATTAAAATTGTCACCATATTTGACTTTTGGAAAAATAGAAACTAATTTAATGAAAATAAAAACAACCATCCATTACATGATTATCATCTAAATCCATAATAAAAATTAATTTGATAAAATAAATAAATAAATAAATGTGCAAAAGATTTATCAATTTTACATAATTTTATTTTTGGTAGGTAAAAATAATTTAAAAAATTTTAAAAATATTTTTTTGACATTTATTTTTATCAAATTAGTTTACATTTTATTAAATTGACGACTTTGCCTTTGAAATTGAGTAATAGTTTATTCAATTGTCCTTATTTAGAACAATATTCAAAATTCATAGTCAAATGTGTCATAATTAAAAAATCAGAGACCAAAATGATCCAAGTCACGAATTATAGAGACCTTTAATGTAATTCGCCTAGAGAATATTCAAGTTTCAATATTTTCTATTGCAATTACATTTCTCTATAGTCTACTTTTACATAACACACACACACATATATCTATATATATATATATATAGAAGCACATAAAAAATCATTTATTTTGGTGATACACAATAAAAATGACTTCATCATTGTGGAAAATGGGATTAAAATGTTCGTTAACATGCTAAGGTAACATCATTTTTTGCCAACTAGTCCAGCTCTGTTTAGTTGACTTTTTAAATTTTTTTTTTTTTGAGAAAATTTCAAAAACTAATTTGGTGAAAAATAAAAAAAAAACACTCATTATTTTTATATAATTTTCCTTTCTTAGAAAGAAATAATTTTTTAAAATTAAAAAGAATAAAAATAAAATAAGTTCTGAAAACTTCTTCAAACTCTTTTTGGAATTGGGTAAAATTGGGCTAGACCAGTTACCCCAAGATGGCCCATATTGAGTGTTGCAAGTTTGCAATTTGGGTTGTTTTGAAAAATTGGTTAGAAATTGATTTTTTTGATTTTTTTTTTAAATGTGTAAAAAAAATAGAGAAATGATGTAATCCTAAAAAGTCAAAAAGTAAAAAAAGTAACTTTTAATTAACTTGCCAAAATACGCCAACGGTGTCCAACTCAAGCCAACCCAAATAATTTTAACATTAATTTAATTTAAAATTTTTGTATGTAATCTATCGTTTCATTTTTAGCTTATATCTGGTATGTGTTGTATTAATTTGTTGTGTCAAAAAAAAAAAATCAACTTTAATTAAAATTTTCAAGTATATGTGAAATTAAATTTCTTTTTAATAAGTTACATTTCATGAAATTAGATGAAATTATGGAAACGCAACCAATAATTATTGGAAATAGAGAGACAGGTGGGAGGGAATTCAAAAATCTTTAAGTGCTCATAGGATGGCATTATCTTTAAGTCCCCACTTATTCGCAGCATTATTTGATAGTCTCAAACCATTATGTAATATTATTTATATGGTGTTTAAATATATTATATAGTTAAAAAATTTATGATGGGATATGTTGATTCACCTTTCTAGTTAGAGATGAAATAAATAATGGTCCATTTAAAATGTGTTGTATTACAGTTTTTTATTGACCAAAAATATCACGCAAAGAAAAAATAAAAATATCAAAAATTATCCTTATTGCTAATTCGCAATGTATCATATTTAGAATAATCATAGTTCATATATTTTATTTTTGAAATATTTTTTCTTGATGTGTTACACTGTTGTTAAAATAATAACAATAAAGCCTCAAACAAGAGAGTAGCTAAATCCAAGATGACATGTATACCATCTTCATGACAAAACCCCTCTTTTGTTGACCAGCCTCTCTCAGTAGTCAATATGTTTAGAAATACAGAAATTAAATACAGAATCTTAATAGTCATTATATCTAGAAATACAGAAGTGAAACATGGAATTGACGCACAAAATAAATGAACCGAGAGGATTTTTGAGAAGTGGGCCTTTGGCTCAGCAGAATGTAGCTCAATTGGTAGAAGTTCACTCCTACAATTGGGTCACAAATCTTATCCATTCATCTACTTTTTTGTATCTAATTCTATGTTGCACTTTGCGTACTCCTAACATTGTTGATCAGTAGTACTTGTCACCATTTTCTGATCACTGATCTCCCTCGTAATCACCGGAATACAACTTGAGCTCCTCGCAATACCACCTTTGTTCCTCAAACCACCTAGAAAATCTCTAGGGCTAACAGACTTAGCCCTACCACCACTACCCTCCAACCTTGAGCTCTTCTTCAAAAGCTCTCTCATGGCCTCAGCTTGAAACAACACGGGATGAGTCCTACCAATCCTATTAAACCTCACACACTCACTCATATGCTCATTCAATGCCTCTCCTCTATTCCCTCCATTTTTCTCCATCTCTTCCTTCACAGCCTCAGCACACAACCCACAAATCATCTTCCCCGAGAACTTGCCTCGCACACAGCTAATGTATTCGGTAGTGCACTCTTCAGACATGCCACAGCACTCGCACTTGGCATCTTCAACCTCTGAAATAGGCTGGAGCATTGGACTGGCATTAGATTCTTTGCTTAGTTCGAGTGAGATGTCGGAGATTGTTCTTTGGAGGCCTTCCATGGAAAGCCTCAGAGGAGGTTTTTGGATGATGTTAGTGGTGTCGGCGAAAGAAGCGAAGAGGGTTTCTCTGTTTGGTGCCATGACAAGAAAAACAATATGAAGCCCGTCTTCAAAGAGATGAGAAAGAGTTGGTTGTAGAAATTAGGGTTTCTAGGGTATAGGAGGTAGAAGTTAGGATTTTAAGAGGAATGGAAATGTAGTGTAGTAAAAGTTGTGGAATGTGAAGATCATATGATCTAAGGAGATAGGTCGGTATATATGCCCTATCTTATAATTTATAGTGTGATTCTATCTTCTTTAGAAACCTGAAAGCTAGGACTATGTGGAAACTCTCATGTCAACATTCAATGTGTGTGTGTGTGTGAGAGAGAGAGACAGAGAGAGAAGAGATCCTGATTTACCACGATTTTTCATGAACATACGGATACAAAGCCTTTTGTGGATTTTTTTTTTTGTTGAGAATTATTATATATTCAAACATAATGTTTGTATAAATTTTTTATATAGAATAATGAAGTATTTGTGATTATTTGATTTTAAATTAAAACGCCAATTATCGTTCAACTATTATGGCACATAATTTGAAAAAGGGTAATTCTATACAAATAATATTTTTTACCATAAATTTCATTACATTTTATAGTCCTTTCATTTTAAGTCTAAAACACTTATCATTATATAAATATTTCATTTACTAATTAGTAATTATTTTTCTTTCCAAAATCAATAATACTAAACTTACCACATTTATATATACGATACTATATTTACCATCTTATTTGTCAATACAATATTATTGTGTATATCTCCAATATAATGCTAATAATTTGTCAGGAACATCTAATGATAAGAGATCAATTTAATGGTTATTGTAACATTACTCTTCAAAAATTCTACTATCATATCATTTTAAAATAAATTTTTTGTATAAAAAATTAATTCACAGATCATTTTCCAATGAAGTTATAAAATATCTTATATTTAGGTGAGTGTTGGAATGGTTAGTTAAGGTCGTTGAGTTTGATGGGAAAAGTTGGAAGGTAAGAGATATTTGTTACTCCAAAAGTGTAGATACAGACGGTTTAGTTATTTGTCTCTTTCTGCAAATTATGTAGTCATATACACTCGTTATTATCTCAACCACCATAACTTTTTTTTTTCTTTTCAAAGACGAAAAAAATTCACCTTAGTCAATTGAAAAAATAGTTGGTGTATTAAATTTGTTCACTTAGTTTTATAAGTTGGGTTAGACTACCCAAATATATCAAAATAAAATTAATAGAAAAATGCTACACAAATATCTCTTTTAGGAGTTGGGAGGCTTTTCAATTCACATATGTGGATTAGACTGTCCAGCTTGCTTGTGAAGCCTATCACGAGCCCAATTATGATAATCTAATATATTCATTTGGTATGTCTTTACGTGTAAATTGTTTATAAAAAAAAATAAATCATCAATTCAATAGTGAGTAATGTTATACTTATCACCTTCAATATATCACCTCATGTGTTAACACAATATTTGACATAAATATAATTAGTGGGATCCATTACACCAATGATGAGTTAACACATGAGGTGGTAATTGTAGCCATATTTTTTCTTCAAAAAAATGAACAGAAAAAATAATTTTAAAAACAAACCATCTATTATTTTTTTAAACAAATGTAACAAAATAATATGACTACAATTACAGGATTCATTTGATTTTTTTCATAAACGATTTATACATAGAGACTTAAAAAATTAACAATTCGAATTATAGAAATCAGGCCCACGGTAGCCCCATAGACCCAACTAAACAAACTGGATTATTGTTTTTAATTATTAAAATCCATAAAATTTATCACTTATTTATAATTATTTTTCAAAACTTATACGGAGCTAAAATTTCTCCAATGTATATTGCCGGTTGAGTACCATGGTGGTTCACGAGAAGGTCCAACTCAACCATACACGTCGGTTTGGTTAGGTCTCCACTTTTTTTTATTGAAGAACATGACACGTGATAGAAAATGAATCTTTCTTAAAGTTTTTTATTAGTATTAGATTATTTTTGTTCCTTCAGGATACATCAAAAGAACTCCGACTTCACGAGCAACCAAACAAGAGAGAGAGAGAGAGAGGGTCACAGGTTTCATGGAGGAAGAAAGCAAAAAAAAAAAAAAAAAAGAAAAAAAAAAGAGGGTTCTCTAACTTTCTCCATCTTTTGATTGTATTTGTCAAAATGGAGTGACTGAGTGGTCCTTTTTTTTTTTTATTTTAATGGAAAAAGTTAAAACACTTTTTAACTTTTTTTTAGAAGTAATTAAATGTTTGATGAAGTTATAATGAACGTAAACTGTAGCCATTGATGAATCATGATCATTTTGTGAATTATATAGTGTGAACAAACAAAACCTCTCTGTTTGTCATGTGATAAACACAACAAAAGAAGCAATGAAATACTATCTTAGTGTAACCACTTTATTGTATGGCTCTTCATGCATGCATTCCCAATTTCCACCTAATATTATCATTATATTCAATATTTATTTGAATTTGTGAGATTTAATAGAAATGTTACATGTATATAAAATTTTATAATTTCTCTTTAAATGGCGACATAACTTCAGCAGACCACCAAAATACTCATTTTAGTGATATGATTTATTCATTTTTTATGCCCTTATATGTATACCATTCATTAGATCAACAACATAGTCATGATGACCAAATTGAACATGTTCAGTCTAACTGAGAAGTTGAAATTTGAAAATATATAAAAATATGTATAAAAAACTCAATATGTTGTCCATTGTGAATATTGGGGGTGCTCACAGTTCAAGTACAACTGAAGAATTTTCAGTCCGTTATTCGTTTGCTGGATTAACAGATTGGAAAAAATCAATTCACATCAATCTGTCAGATTGGCGAATGCAGATTGGCGGATGGATACGAATCGGTTTGGCAATTTAAACTTTTACAAATTTTGAACATAATACAATAATTTGCCAACATTTTTTTGGGATAACAATCCAACTTAACATAACCAAAAAATTATCAAGTAAATTTTCAAATACCAATAATAAATACATATAAGAAAACCGTGCATTATCGAAACTATTTCGTTATTTTTTTTATTCAAAAACTATTTAATTTGATTTTTTTTTTTAAAATTGACAAAAGTAAGCCTTATATTTTTCATATAAAAATACCAAATATCAACACTTGTCATTTGATAAAATGATTTTTAAATTGAAAACACAATAGAATATCTAAACTCTTTTTCAATTGAAAACACAAACAAAATAGCTACACAAATTGAAAACCAAAGTCTTACAAATTACTAAAGGTGCTCGTAGTTTGGCGGTTCGGTTGCTATCAAAGGAACCTCAAATCCACCATCTATCCAAAACAATGAGATTGGAAAAAATCAAGCCGCAATCATCCGCTCGTTATCACGCATCCGTCCAAAATGTGGCGGATCGGTTCAATTCGGTCAATTTGAGCAGATCAAAATATCTGCTGAGCACCCCTAGTTAATACACATGGATTGAATTTGTGTCGCATATTAATTTAATTTTCTTTGTATATTTCTTTACACTTAGGTCTCGTTTGGGAACTAAGTATTTTAGTTAAAAATTCAAAAGTCACTATAAATTGTCACGTCACTCTCTACTTTTCTGTACATCTTTTCATAAAAAATTACTAAAATAATATATTTTCAAGTAGACTACGTAAACGTATGGTTTGAAATTTTCCATAAATGGGCTGGGCCGTTCCCTCCCCCCCGGGGCCCCAATATCAATCCGCCAGTGGCATCTATTTTAAATCCATAAATGGGCTGGGCCATCCCTCGCGGTTAAAATTTTTCTATTAAAACTCAAGAAGGGGTCCATTTGTGATTTTTTTTTTAATTTTATTTTCCAAGATATCAATTAACAATTACATGGTCCATTTTTTTTTTTTTTTTTGATCAGCAAAATAAGAGTTTTATTGATGAAAAGAAGCACCATACATGCAAAAAGACATCAACAAAACCTGGAACAGAAAGAGAATTGGTGAGAGACCAATCCAAACCAAAACAGAGGTAACTACAGAAAAATACAGGACAAGCAATGAGGTTTCATCAAACAACACACCAACTTATCTCCAATACACCTGAAAAACACACAGACAGACAACTCTTACTCAGCAAACACCTCTAACTCCACTATATAATGCACAACAGCAACTCTGAGCCAGGCACCTCGAAAGTAAACATTTCTGGAGCAGCTCTGAACAACCCAATGCAGCTTCATCAGAACAACATCTCTGAAGCATCTCTGAACAACCCAATGCAAACCAAAGCAAACTTCTTTGGAGCAGAGCAATACCCCTCTACAACAAAACATACACAGCTCTTGAACTCCTTGACACAGATTACCACCTCCCATGTTTCACCCAAACTCCAAACTGTAGAAATTCACTAACACTCCAAACTGCAAACTTTTTATGAGACCTATAGATCTTATGAGACCTATGCTTACCTCAGCTTCATCAATCCCTTTTATATTCCATGATTGAATCTTCATGTAGACAAATTTGCACTCTTAGTTCCCTGCCAGCAGTAGCCTAGTTGGCATCCCCAACCCAAGCTCTAGCCTTCTCCAGATCGATAGCTTCCAGCTGCTTTAATTTGCTTAAAACCTCCTCATCCTTCCCTTCAAAATCAATGCCAAGAGCTTTACCCAAAGCCAAGGTAGCTTCCGGCTCAGACAAAGCGAAACTCCCTCTACTGGACTTGCTTGCCATTGAGAGTGAAATGGCGCTTTATGTACATAAATTCTATTTGTAAATCACTTTTCAAACACAAAATATGATAAGCGAATTCTACTATAAAAAATATGATAGCTTCTGAATGTATTGAATTTGGTAAGAGTTGGGTCCCTTTGAATGTATTGAATTTGGTAAGAGTTGGCCCCTCGGTTTGCTTAGGTTGGGGATGATCCAAAGCTCCTACACTTAGGATCATCGGAGCAGTATGTAAGATTGGGCTGCAAATATTTAAAGGAACCAGCCCAGCAGTGAGAGAAGCTATCCTGCTTGGGCCGACAACCAAGTTATCCAAGATTGGAGCCGTATCTGATCCATTACATTCATGGGCCGAATTCAGGTCCACTATTAGATTAATCCCTTGCCCCATGTTATCAGGCCCACACAGAGTTTTAATCGATCCAGAATTTTGAATTTCAATTTCAGTCCTCCCGCCCTCATCAACGGCTCTCATCTTGGGACTCATCAGCAGTCTTGCAGAGCTCTCCTGACACACGTAGCCGTTTGCTTCTGACATGCCTTCCTGCAGATCTGATTCAGCCACCATCGAAGCGTCTCTGAGCTGGTTATCTTCCGCCATGATGTTGCTGCTATCATGTGCTTCCATTGTTACATGATCATCCCCATCCTCAAACTTACTCCCTCTATCTGCAAACTGGGTGCCTACTTTTACAAGATTACTATTTCGGGTTCCACCGGAGAACTCTTCAGATGAATTGCTGAGACCAGGCACCTTCAAATCTTTTATGATAATGATTTGTTCCTCGCACACCCTAACTGGGTAAAGAACACCCTTGCATTCTAAACTGAGGGTTTGATTAATGGGAGCCATAAAGTTTGTTGCAATCTGCACTTTTCCATATTGAAAATGATTTAAATTGCGAGTATCCTCATCCACAGCAGTCACAATACCCCACATCTTACCAATGTTGATGAAAGTGTTACAACTCCAAAGATTTAGTGGAACTCCATAACAACTAAGCCAAACAAGCCGTTCTTGGGTAATAGACATCCCATGTTTCCATTCGAGGACTGAATCACACCATTCATTTAGCCAGCTCTTCATTAACAGGAGTTTGTCCTTCATAATCTCCTGAGATTGAAATGTTAACACCAAATCTCTTCCACCACCGGCTCTTACTTGAACTTCCTCAAGATCTCTTCTTTCTAATTCTTTCTTGAAGTCTTCCACAATGAACAGTGGCTTTAACCTGGCTATGACACTCTCATATAACCAGCCATTCCCTTCCTCAGAGGCTTTGATAATGCAGGAGGTGTTAGGTCCTGCTGCCTTGCCACTCACCACCTCCGCGAAAGATCTCTTGCCTTGGTATCCCACGTGAGTTCTGTTAGGCTCCGCTGCAAACTTTCTAGGCTGCGTTGATGGTCCAGCCATATGTTTCGAACCATATTCCTTACCGTAATCTGCCATTTTAACCTTTAGTGCTTTATCATTGCACCAGAGCCCATTGGCTTTTTGAATAGCCATATCCGCAGCAACAGAACAAGTATACCTGACAAAACCAAACCGGGATCTTGTCATTTTCCTCCTATTGTTCGGAATGAAAGTATCAACCACAACACCATAGTTGGAAAATATTGAATACAGCCCTATAGCTCGCATGGTTTCGGGTAGATTGTCCACAAAAACAGAGTGGATAGACGCGTTCATCCTACTATTCCAAACTCCTCTTCCGCCATGTCTTCGAACCACCGGTTGCCATCCTCCATCACTTGGCTTTGCCATTTCAAAACCAAATGCTATATATACAATTACATGGTCCCTATCCATGCTACGCTCAGATTTTTGTGCCTTGGTCAATCTGTTATTGCATTTTTCCAAATTTGGCTTAAAACTTAAAACTTATCTTATTCGGTAAAAAGTTGGGGGCTTTTACCACGTTTAGCCATAAAAAGAAAAATTAATTTTGTTTTATTTGGTTGCTAAAATGCTTCAATTTTTTAATCATAAATTTTTAATAATTAATTCTAATTCAGAAAATCAAATTTTAACCCTTTACCAAAAGCGTGGGAAAAACTTATATATGTTTCATTGGCATGATAATATTTTTCTTAAAATTAGAAGAGTATACAACCAATGCAATCCACAACTTTCTTGATAATATTTTTTTCTTTCCTTTCTATCTTCTTCCCCCCCTTTCACTTTTTTGGCACTTTCAAAAAGTGTCACTGTTGAAAACTACATTCATCTATGTGTGCATGAACATGTTCCTTTTTCCCTCACCCAAATTTATATTGTTTTATTTTATTTTATTTGCAGTACGTGGCAAGAATATTATATTTTATTTCTAATCAAAAGAAATAAAAGAGAAAAAAAAAAAAAAAGACCAGGATTGCAATCATACAATAAATCAGATTAAGGATTCCTACTATGACTTTAGACACATAATAACAATCGTTTATTTTATAAAATTTAATAAAAAAATTATTTATATATAAAATTAACTTGAACGCACAAAATAAACTATCCTAATTGAAAAAAGTTAGGGATCATTCATCTATGTGTGCATGAACATGTTCCTTTTTCCCTCACCCAATTCATTAGATATAGATGCAACTAGTTTACAAATTTATATTGTTTTTATTTTTATTTTATTTGCAGTGCGTGGCAATAATATTATATTTTATTTCTAAAAAAAAAAAAAGGCCAGGATTGCAACCGTACAATAAATCAGATTAAAGATTCCTACTATGACTTTACGCAAATAATAAGAATTGTTTATTTTATAAAATTTAATAAAAAACTTATTTATATATAAAATTAACTGGAACGCACAAAATAAATTATTCTAATTGAAAAAAATTAGGAATCATGAAAATGATCATGAAAGATTTATAATTCTTACATTACTTTGATTAGTGAGTGATATTTTATTTTAAGTATAATTGAATAATCACAAAACTTTCATGATTACTTTTATAAAAAAGATTTTTCTTGATATATAATGTTATTGATCATAATTATCAAATGAACCTCACACAGGACCGCAACACAGCGCTTGTCCGATATGAACCCAAAAGTCATCTTCATCATTAATCAACTTTAATTAGGCCCTGTCAATGCCTCCACATATGCAACATTTTCCACTACTTTTGTCTTCTTTAATTTTGTTTGTCACCTTTCTTCACAAAGTAAGTGTCACTATTGAAAATTACATGCACCGGCAATTTTTTTTAGTCCATTGATTTGCTCCGTTTGCTACGAGTTAAAATAGTTATTTTTTAATTAAATAGGTTGAAAAAATGAAAGCTTCTTTGTCTTTAATTAAAAAACTAAACAAAAAACAACTTTTTCATTGACCAAAAAACGTATTTTTTAATAATTCCAAACTTATTGATTTTTTTAGATTATAAAATACTAAATAAACAATTACCAACCTTCACCACAACTATGCAGTTTATAGTTTCATTTAGCATTAGTTAATATAATTAACTTTTTTGTATTAGAACTTTTTAAATCTCGTTTGGTTTAAATTTTTGATTTTTTTTTTTATTTTTGTGAGAGAAAAAATGTAATGATCATGGGTTAAATGTGATATTTTATCTTGTTTGCTTATTTAGCCCGGTAATACTTGGTGGCCCAAAAATTCATGACTTGAATGACTCAAAACGACGTCATTTTAAGAATAAAACGACATCGTTTTGATATATTCAAGTCATTCGAACCACACAAATTCAGGCCACCAAACATTTTTCTATTTAACCTATTTTATCATTTTATATTTTTTTAACCCCAAACTAATAGCCAAATCAAGACTAAATGATAAATTATGTGTGGCAATCCCAATAAAATACCTACTCCACAGCATGAGAAATTCCAAATTTGAGTCTTAAGATCAATGCTTTCTCATTACTCAATTGTGTATTTGCTTTTGCTTGTGCTTGTGGTCCAATCTCTACCTACAATAAATTCATATATATCAAGTAATAATGTTATACAACTATAAATTTTGACGGAAATTTCCTATAAAATGATCTGTTGTTTTGTGATTTCTTCAATTCAAAACAAAGTGTAGTTGACTCAAAATTTAAAAATTAGTTATCATATTATTTTGAATGATTTTTCTCTATAAAACTTTTGTTTGTGTATTATTTTTCTTTATTTAGTCAAAATATTTAAAAAAAATGTTTTTTTTCAATTTTAATAAGTCAACACTTTGGCCACGTTTTTCAATTAAAAGAAATATTTATTTATTTCTTTTAGCTAAAATAAATAAATTTGCACTGTCAAATTTTGGATATTTTTTGTTGTTTTTTTGTTTCAAATTCATAATTTTTCTAAACTCCATAAAAAATACCTATTTTAAGAAGTATGTTAAAAGTTAAATTTTTAGTTTTTTAATTTTTTTACTTTTTAAATAATGTAAAAAATATGACTCAAAAAATCAAAAAAATAGATTTTGACCCTTATCAAAATAAGCAAAAAGAACAAGAAAAAATAATCGTTGCCGTGATCTGGAGCTCGATCGTACACATCAACGTTGACCAGCTCAGAAAGTTGACTCCAAGCCTACTAGTCGTTCCTCACTCCACCAATAACATAAAGCCACGTCACCGCAAGTAGATCTAATCGTATTACCAATGTTACAGCTAATATCACTCTTTTGTCCTGTTGTCACTCTCATAAATAGCCCCAACAAAACAAACGCGTTTCTCTCTCTCGCTCTCTCTCTCTCTCTACATTTTTTCTCTCCTCTCCTCTCCTCTCCAGCTCCTCCTGTCTCCGCCCATGGCAGCGGTGGAGATGGAAGAGCTAACCTCCGGCGCCAGCGGCCGCATCATCCCGGTCTTCAAGAACCTCCGGCGGTCCGTTTTTTCCTACGACTCTTTCCGGCGTTCTCTCATTTTCATCCAATCGATCTTCCTCTGGTTTCTTCTCCTCCTTCCCCGCCAACGCCTCTCCTCCGCCTCTCAGCCTCCCTCTCCGTCGTCTTCCTGGCCGTCACTGAAGCGGAGGTTCGCAATCAGGAGAGAGGAAGAGGATACTCTGCGGCGTCGAGCCCTTGCGGAGGGTTTGCAGATGGTGGCTGAAACCGACGACTGGCCCAGCCGGTGCCAATGGAGTACGTCTATATTCTTCGGAGTGAAACGCAACGCTTTGTTTTGCCGGTCGTGGTTCCCGGTCACCGGTCAACTAAAGTAAGTTTCCTTGAAATTTTCTGATTTTATGTATTTAGCAAGGTTTTGGATAACTGATCATTGTGAAAGTTAAACTTTACTTGTTTCGTTTTGCTTCTTTTGTGGTTTGTATGGTTGCTGAGAAAGTAAAGGAAATGTTTTTTTTTTTTTTTGCTTGTGTTGAGTTTGTGTTTTCCTGATTCTGTGATTCTGTGGGTTAATACGAATCACAATGGTTTCGCTTATCATAGTTTTTCTAGTTAACGTGAAGATATAAAAAGTCTTGAGATGCTTATCTAAATTTTTGATTGCTCTCTATCAAAGGCATTTGACTTTGACTTTCCATGATATTTCATCTTAATTTTAATTGGGGGATATAACAATTCAGTATATGTTTGTAAAAATAATATTTTCAGAAATGAGGCTGGAGAGAGGATTGTAGATTTTGCGTTGCTTCTGACTTGGTGGTGGTGGTTAATATTATGTATAAGAAGAGGGAGGAGCATTTGATAACCTTTAAGGGTGGGTCAGGTAAGAGTCAAATAGATTACTTCTTAATAAGAAAGGTGGACCGTTTAAAATGCAATGATTGTAAGGTGATTCTTGAGAGAGCCTAACCTATAGAATTTTGGTACTAGATTTATGTTTTAGAGGGCAACACTAGGTTAGAAAGGATGGTGGGCGTCATAGGACGAGATGGTGGGACCTAAAAGGAGAAAAACTAAAAATATTTAAGAATAGAATGGATAAGAAAAGTCCTTGCGACTTGAAAGATGATGCCAATACTATGTGAAACTCGATGGCCAATTGTATGAGGAGAATCTCAAGGGAACTGCTTGGAGAGTCGAAAGGAGCGGGACCTAGCTCTAGGAAAACTTGGTGGTAGAGGGAAGAGGTTCAAGCGGTAGTTAAGGTAAAAAAAGAGTATTTTAACAAGTGACAGAATGATAGAACTGAGGAAAGCCTTAAGAGCTATAGATTGGTTAATAAGGAGGCCAAGAAAGTAGTGAGAGAGACTAAGTTTAAAGCTTATGATGACATATACACTAGACTAGATAGTAAGAAGAGAGAAAATGGGATATACAAACTTGTTCAGATAAAATAGAGGAAAACAAATAGACTTAAATCAGGTTAAGTGCATCAAGATTGAGGACTCTAAGGTGTTGGTGAAGGATGAAGAAATTAAGGAGAGATGGAAGAACTATTTTGAGAAGTTGTTAAATGAGGAACATGTAGGTCAAAAGGGGAAGAAGTAGGCAGTAATAAGGAAAACCAGAACTATAGGTTCTATCGTAGGATTAGGGACTTTGAAGTGGAGTTTGTACATAAGAAAATGAAATTGAATAAGGCTTTAGGACCTGATGATATACCTATTGAAGTGTGGAAATGTTTGGGTAAGAAGGGGATTGTGCCACTATTTAAGAATAAAGGAGATGTCCAACTACAAAGGAATCAAGTTAATGTGTCACACAATGAAAGTGTGTGAGAGAATGATGGAACATCGATTGCGAGATATAACAGAGGTGTCAGAGAATCAATTTGGATTTATGCTCGGTAGGTCAACAATGGAAGCAATCTATTTTTTGAGGAGAGTAATAGAAAAATATAAAGAAAAGAAAAGAGACAT
>NW_021024984.1:779659-806024 GCF_004153795.1 Camellia sinensis | reverse complement strand
ATTTATTTATGATGTTGTATCATAAAAAATGAATTGTGTTATAAATATAAAATAATTTCACATAATTCTTTACAAATGAGACACAAAAGATAGATTCACATAAGTGGGTCTATCATTTGTCTCATTTATAAAAAAAATTTGTTATTTTTTTTTTATTTTTCTCCTAAAAAATAGATTAAACATAGGTTATTGATGTAAAATTTTGGTTATTTTTTTGTCCCTTTTTTTGGAATAGTAGTCTTTTTTAAGAGTAATTTTATTTCCACTAAATAAATCTTCTTAAAGCACACACTTAATGAATACTTTCTCAATACACACATCAAAAATAAAAATATTCCCAGTACACATGCTTTCATTCAAATAATACTCTCATTTTGATTGACCCACTCTTCTTCTGTAGAAAAACTTCCAATGTTGTTGATTTATTAATAAAGAAAAAGGAGAAAGATAAAGAAAAGAGAAGAAATAATTTGAAAATTAATAAATCAAATTTATTTTTCAATTTTTTAATCTAAATATTAATTTGAAACTAAACCAAACATCACCACCGTCACCATCACTACCACTCTCAATCCATACCCGCTCCAACCTAAACCTCCATAATCTATTCTTATTGCCTACCATTCATGCAAAACCCTAACCTTTGTGACCCTTTTTTTCCTGTGATCTCGACCTCTACAAACCTCTCTATCTCCGTGAACTCAATATCCATTCGAAGGTTGCTATCTAGCCAAACCCTATAGGTTCGGATGTGTATTGAGAGATTAGAAAAAATAAAGTTGTGTCTTAAATGATAATTTAATTAAGGAATAAAAATAATAATTTTGAAAAAAAAAAATTGTTAAGTATGTGTCTCGAGAGCATTTGATGTGTAGAAATAGAATTATCCCTTCTTATAGGGATAATTATGTGTGGGTGTTATGGATCGGACTTATCTACTCATAAATCTTGAGCAAATTTTTCTTTTACGTATTTGTCCCTCATTTTGATAATAAATTTCTTTTGATACCTTTTAGATACATGTTTTATGTTTATGGAATAATTATTTGTACTGGTAATAATAGTAAGAAATTTATCAAAGTGATTGATGATTCATACATTTTGACTTTTATTTATGAGTTTTATTTATTTATATATCAAATTTTAGTTTATTTGTGCTAATTTATATTAAAATACAATGTAAGAAGTATAAGTTGTTGAATTATATTTTTTTAAGATACTTTTATAGTGATAAATTTATCTTAAAAAAATTAAAACAGTACTTTATTGATAAATAAGTCTAGTATATAGAGGTGACCTCTAACTCCACCCTCCCTCCCTCTTAATAATAGCAATGCTACAAATTTGGAAGAAAAATCCAAAACATAGTCAGAATTTAACATCTATGTTCAAGATTCACTTAATGTGTGGCTCCACCATAATAAGAGTAATGCTATAGACCACTAATTTACTATCACTAATACCACCACTAATGAGGTGTAAAAAAAAAAAAAAAAAACACTAAGACAGGTATTTGCACAATTTTCTTTGATACGTCATATTATGGTACAAATAGGAGTAGTCAGTTAATACAAACTTTTTTTGTTGATTCATTTGGAGTACCATTGGTTCATTTTTCATCCTCCGCAAGAGTGCATTCGTCCTTGAAATTAGTTTGATGAGATTGAGTCATTTGCTGGGTTGGTCAACCTAATGCTTTTTAAGCTTACGTATTTATAGGATTAAATGTGAAGGTGATTTATAGGTTGACTTGAAAGCAGATTAAATGTGGATGATTTGGTCTTGTTCATCCACACATCATGCACCACACATGCACATCTTTACCTATTGAAATATTATGCATGAATATCTTGTTGTTTCCAACTGAACGAATTTCTGACAGTTTGTGGACAAGAACTCTTCATTTCGTTCACTGCTTGATATCATTGTTCTTTTAACAGGCGGTCAACTGTTTGCGTTTGCTGAAAAGCTTTTCCCCAAAGAATTTTGAGCCTAAAACTACTGGACTTGGAGATGATGATCCTGACACGGAACAACCGGTGAAACTGGGAAAGAGAGGTCAAATCACTGACCAGCTAGTGGAGCTTCCCATCGAACATCAAATCTATGATATGGTTGATGCTGCAGGAGCAAAAGGGATAACTATTACTGAGGTGAGCTCCACTTTGGTGATGGGCTTTTAGATTTTTTTTTTTTTTTGGCGTGTGTGATTGAGTTTGTGTTTTCCTGATTCTGTGGGTTAATACGAATCACAATGGTTTCGCTTATCATAGTTTTTCTAGTTAACGTGAAGATATAAAAAGTCTTGAGATGCTTATCTAAATTTTTGATTGCTCTCTATATCAAAGGCATTTGACTTTAACTTTCCATGATATTTCATCTTAATTATAATCGGGGGAAATAACAATTCAGTATATGTTTGTAAAAATAATATTTTCAGAAATGAGGCTGGAGAGAGGATTGTAGATTTTGCGTTGCTTCTGACCTGCTGGTGGTGGTGGCGGCGGCGGCGGCTAATATTATGTGTAAGAAGAGAGAGGAGTATTTGATAATCTTTAAGGGTGGGTCAGTTAGGAGCTAAATAGATTACTTCTTAATGAGAAAAGTGGACCGCTTAAAATGCAATGATTGTAAGGTGATTCCTGGAGAGAGCCTGACCTATAGAATTTTGGTACTAGATTTATGTTTTAGAGGGCAACACTAGGTTAGAAAGGATGGTGGGCGTCATAGGACGAGATGGTGGGACCTAAAAGGAGAAAAACTAAAAATATTTAAGAATAGAATGGATAAGAAAAGTCCTTGCGACTTGAAAGATGATGCCAATACTATGTGAAACTCGATGGCCAATTGTATGAGGAGAATCTCAAGGGAACTGCTTGGAGAGTCGAAAGGAGCGGGACCTAGCTCTAGGAAAACTTGGTGGTAGAGGGAAGAGGTTCAAGCGGTAGTTAAGGTAAAAAAAGAGTATTTTAACAAGTGACAGAATGATAGAACTGAGGAAAGCCTTAAGAGCTACAGATTGGTTAATAAGGAGGCCAAGAAAGTAGTGAGAGAGACTAAGTGTAAAGCTTGTGATGACATATACACTAGACTAGATAGTAAGAAGAGAGAAAATAGGGTATACAAACTTACTAAGATACGAGAGAGAAAAACGAAGATTTTAATCAAATTAAGTGCATCAAGAATGAGAATTCTAAGGTATTAGTAAAGGATGAAAAGATTAAGGAAAGATGGAAGAACTATTTTGAGAAAATATTAAATGAGGAACATGGAAGTACGGCAATAGGGGAAGGAATAGCCAGTAATACGATAAACCAAGACTATAAGTTCTATCATAGGATTAGGAACTTTGAAGTGGAGAATGCACTCAAGAGGATGAAATCAAATAAGGCTTTAGGAGCCAATGATATTCCTATTGAAACTTGGAAGTGTTTGGGTACAAAGGAGGTTGCTTGGTTGATTAGGTTGTTTAGTAAAATTTTGTTGACTAGGAACATGCCAGATGAGTGGAGGAAGAGTATTTTAGTACCAATTTATAAGAATAAAGCAGATGTTCAGAATTGCAACAACTATAAGGCCCCGTTTGTTTGGGGTTATAGAGAGGGGATTGGGATTACTAATCGCTTGGTATTACTAATGGAGTGTTTGTTTTGAGAGATGAGGAGGGGACTATTAGTCCCTTGGTATTAGTAGTCTCCTTGGAAGGGGGATTGGTAAAGAGGAGGTAGAGATGGTATTAGAAAAATAGTGAAGGGATTAGAATTTTTTTTAATTTTTTTAATTTTTTATATATTGGGATTTTTTTTTAAACATAATGTTTAATTTTTTATATTTTTTTTATTTATTTTATTATTTTATATAAAAATAATTTAACAATTCCTTGCTATCAATCCCCTCACTGTTAATCTCCTCCATTCTATCTCTGAAAACAAACGGGGCCTAAAGGCATCAAGCTAATGTGTCATATAATAAAAGTGTGGGAGAAGGTGATGGAACGCCGATTGCGAGATATAACAAAGGTATTAGAGAATCAATTTGGGTTTATGCCTGGCAGGTCAACAATAGTAGTGATCTATCTTTTGAGGAGAGTAATAGAAAAGTATAGAGAAAAGAAAAGTAACATTCATATAGTGTTTATCGACCTGAAGAAAGCATATGATAGAGTGCCTCAGGGATATAATAGGGTAGGTGTTAGAAAAGAAAAGGATGACAAAAGGTTACATCGATGTGATTCGGGATATGTATGAAGGGGTGGTGACCACTATTAGATCGCCTGTTGAAAATGAATTTCCTACCACTGTAAGGTTACACCAAAGGTCTATCTTAAGTCCTTATCTTTTTGTTTTAGTTATAGATGAGTTGACGAGAAATATTCAGGATGACGTGCCATGGTGTATGCTTTTTGCAAACGATATTGTGCTAGTGGATGAAACTAGAGAATGAGTTAACACAAAGTTGGAGATTTGGAGAAACGCTCTTAAATCTGAAGGATTCCGGATAAGTAGAACTAAGACAGAGTACATAGAGTGTAAATTTAATAATAGTAACAATGAAAGTAGAGGAGAAGTGAAGATTGAGAACCAAGAACTACCTAAGAGTGAACATTTTCGTTATTTATGGTCGATTATCACAACAGCGGAGGGAGATTGATGCGGATGTGGCCCATAGGATTAAGGTGGGATGGTGTAAGTGGAGAAGTGCGTTTAGGGTATTATGCGATAAACGAATACCCACTAGACTAAAAGGTAAATTCTATAGAACGGCTATTAGACCAACGATGTTGTATGGGATAGAGTTTTGGGCAACCAAGAAACAACATGCAGATAAGATGAGTGTGGTTGAGATGAGGATACTAAGGTGGATGTGTGGTAAGACTAGACAAGACAGAATTGGGAATGAATGTATTCGGAAATGGGTAGAAGTAGCACTGATAGAAGATAAGTTGAGAGAGAATCGATTGATATGGTTTGGCCATATTCAACGGAGACCAATAGAGGCAGTAGTGAAGAGATGCGATATTGTAACGGTAGATGGAAGTGTTGGGGGACGGAGTAGACCTAGATTAACGTTGGCTAGCGTTGTAAATAGAGATATAGATCTACTTAATTTGACTAACGAAATGGCCTTTGATAAGGCCGCGTGGAGAAGAAGGATTCATGTAGCCGACCTCATTTGATGGGACTTAAGGTTTGGTTTGGTTTGGTTTAATTGGTGAAGTTAACAATCTTTAATAATGAAAGTCAAACTTTTTCATGAATCAGTAATTATTTTGAACAGATACCACTGATGTGTAATTTCCCCATTTTATAATTGTTGTCATTTTTCCTGTGATTGGTTGCCTTGATGAATTATACCACTTGGGGAAGGCAAACAAGCCATTAATACAGGGCAAAGCCAATGGAACTTAGACCTAGAAAAATCTGTCTTTTACCTGTTCAAAGTCTTGTATGTATTTGTGATGTTGTTCATAATTTCATTATTTAATTTCATCTCTGAATTTTATTTGTTATTGGCGCAAGGCCAACTATATTATCATCTTAGTGTATATATCAATTGTTACTCTGTATGATAGGCAGAAATATGCTTTTGATGTTGCTGATGAAAGAGCATCAATTCCAATTTCACTATTTAAAATTAAACACATGAGAAAGTAGTGCTGCTGGTAATGAAATTTATGAAGTTGCATACTGGAGGGTAGCAAGTATGTATGAATTAGTAATACAAATCACAATGGAGGACTTTTGTTAAAGCTTTGTTGCATTGAAATTGATATCAAATTACATGAAAGTAATTTGAGCGCTGTTTCTTTTAGCGGAGAATGTTTTTAAGAGTTTCTTGCGGGAAACAAACTAGACATTGAAATTAATATCAAATTATGTAGTCCTTACGGGAAATACCCAGAGTTACCTGAAGAGACATGAAAAGCTCAATTAAAATTCTGTACATTGGGTCTCCGATTACTTGTTTTCTGATCTCATCATGATTTAGTTACACGTTTTAACGCACATACAGCTGAATTTTTTTTTGTTTTCTTTTTTCCCTTTTGTCTTTTTCGATTGCTATCATACTCATAAACTGTTGTATGTTTGTAATTTCAGGGGTATTATGGTCATTATACATGGGCTTAATGAGCATAGGTAAAATGGATGACTTCAGTTTGGCCTTCTCATTCTCTTTTGGAGCATATTATTACACATGGTGTTAGTGCTGAACTATCAACGGTTAAAACTGCAGCATTTGATTTAGGACTGCTAACATAAGCTCATTAACGTATCATTTTATATAATGGAATAGTAACTCTACAATTCTTCTGTGATTTTCATTTTCAGCGGACGATATGCTCATTTTGCAAGGCAACTAACCTCATGCAACTTTGGCGTGTATGCAATGGACTGGATAGGTAGCTATACCATGTGATTATCACTAGTTTGTGTTCTTTTGTCATCATGTTTAAAATATGCTATCATCTGTGCAAGCTGCTTTGTCAAATTCATTCCATACCCACCACATTGCATTAATGAGCCTATTTATCCACACATAAAAAACAAAACAAAACAAAAAATTGCATTAATGGGCCTATTAGCTTTTATATTTTTTATCCTCTTTAAGATTTCAAGAACTGACTTGATATACATTTTTCTCATTGATTATCATTGTTGGGACAGATCCCTTTTTATCTCGTAAGCAATCCATTGTGAAGAATTTGGAATGAAATTCTTGACACCCACTGAAATTGTGCTAGGAAAGTTTTGGTACCAAAAGGCTAGTTTACTGAATAGGGTGAATAGAAGGGCATGAGTATGAATGCTACAAATTTAGGCATTTTAAGCAATTACCACCATTTTAATTTTAGTGGCATTTAACCATTTGTTTGGAGATTGATTATTACAATATTTTGTTGTCTTTGTTATTCCGTGAAATTGTGCTGGTCAAAAATTCATCAGCTTATTCAATACTATTAATAATAATGGCTTGCAGCCTGCCCTAAAACAGACGAATTGTTCAATGATGATGATATTCAACAATCAACTTCAATGATGACAGGTGAGCATTATGGTAATTGAGCTATTCTGTCCCTTTTTGTAGGTCATGGTGGGAGTGACGGATTACATGGATACGTGCCTTCACTTGATCATGTTGTTGCAGACACTGTAAGTTCAGTTGTTTCCATAACTCATTCACCCTGCTACTTTTACTCAACTGAGTGAAACACAAGAATATATTTCCAACCTATTTCAGGTTAAATACATGAATCCTGTGGTACCTTTCTATGCTCTTTATTTTCTCATCTATGCCAAGTGCCTTTTTCACTACCTCAGCCTGTACCCTTATTTTGGGCAAAATACATAACTTCTTAGCACACCTTTAACCTAAACCATGCCACTGGTACTTTCTAGTTATTATCTTGATCTGGTGCTGCATGAGTAGTTTATCACTTGTAATTCCTTTTGTATGTATCTATAAGTAGAATTAATTGTTGGTTCATTTTATATGGTTTAATAAATTTGTTTTTTATTTTTTTTACAGGGGGCTTTCTTGGAGAAGATCAAATCGGAATACCCTGGGATCCCATGCTTTCTCTTTGGTCACTCAACTGGAGGAGCTGTCGTTTTGAAAGTAAGGCCATTCAACGGATTTTTGCATACTATTCTAAGCTCAATAGATTTCTAATTACCCTTTTATATTGATAATCTGCTCCTTTTAAATAGGCAGCTTCATATCCACACATTGAGCAAATGCTGGAAGGAATTATACTGACATCACCAGCTTTGCGTGTTAAGCCAGCACATCCAATAGTTGGTGTAAGTTTTTTTTATCTCACAAATGGTTTGAAACTGTCGTTAATGATTCTTTTTGACCTGCTAAACATTATCCAATTTGTACTTAATTTCTTAAAAAACTATATTAAACTTAATATATAAAAAATTAAAACATCAATTGCCTATCTATTGATAATCCAGCAGGCACATCATTGTTTGTACCTAGGAGAAATCCAATTCAAAACAGGTTTCCATTAGTTTTTTTTTTTTGGGTTTCCAATTGGAACATCGAATTTTACATAGATCAGTAGAACAAAAACAAATGTGCCCTTTTTATGACGACGTAAAAATGTTGTTACCACCTTTATGCAGGCTGTGGCTCCTTTGTTTTCGATGGTGGTTCCAAAGTACCAGTTCAAAGGTGCCAACAAAAGGGGCATTCCAGTTTCAAGGGATCCCGCAGCACTCTTGGCCAAGTACTCCGATCCATTGGTCTACACAGGACCCATGAGGGTTCGAACAGGCCATGAGATCTTGCGTATCTCCTCTTATTTGCTTCGGAACTTCAAGTCCGTGACGATCCCATTCTTTGTCCTCCATGGAACTGCAGATAAAGTAACCGATCCATTGGCCTCTCAGGATTTGTACAACAGGGCAGCCTCAGAGTTCAAGGACATAAAGCTCTATGAAGGGTTCTTGCATGACCTGCTCTTCGAGCCCGAGCATGACGAAGTTGCTCAGGATATTATAGATTGGATGGAGAAGAGATTATTAACTTCATGTAATCTTGAAAATATTAATAGTCAGTGGTAATTTTTATCTTTTTGTTAATAAAAATGTGTATATAGGGTTTTTCGTGGGATGGATCATGTAGATGATTTGTTTCTTGAATTAGATTTCGTCTGACCTCTTGAACCTCTTGTAAATGAAATCCTGTATTTTATTTTATTTTTGGGTACTACAAATAGACTTTAACAGCTTTCTGTACTATGCACAATCTCCTTTTCGTTTGTAAGATTGAATCATGAATATATATAGAAAGCAGAAGCTAACAATTATGGGTATTGAAAAATTGTCATATATATATATGCATTCATACATTCCTATGGATCTTAATAGTAACACATAACAAAAATGTTTTATTTTTAATTTTTCTTCTTCTTGAAGAGATTAAGAATTTCGGGATAAAATAAATGAGAAGAAGAAAAGGGAGCAGAATATATTCTCTTAGTTGGAAAATTTTGCACTAACCCATACCGGGTGTGCATTAAAGCAACTCTGATTGTCATTTTGGCAATGTTAAATTCATATATTGGCATTTTATAGTTATCAAAATATTATAATTTCACAATTATATTCTTATTGTGCAAATATATGTTTTAAAATTTTGCTTCCGCACCGCTCTGATATTACATCAAAACTTGCAACTATAATATAAATAAGAGTTAATTATTTGAAAGTCTTATTTATAAAAACTATGGTAGTTCAGATTTTGTCTAAGATTTTTTGTATCAATAAATCCTATTTACTAAAATTAAAAACATTATCAGTTTTTTCTATTTTTAAAACTAAGAATATTATCAATTTTGCACAACAATATTCTAGATAATTATTTCACTAATTGAGAGAAATAAAAAAATAAAAAAAACAGAGCATGAGATTAAACGTTTTTATCCTTCTACTTATTGGTTTGATTCAACTATCCAATAAAACCCGATAATATTATCAGTTTTTTTTTTCAGTTTTAAAACTAAGAATATTATCAATTTTTTCATTTAAATTTTTTTTTTCAGTTTCACACATCGATGTTCCATCATCATACTCCTTTATAGACACAAAATTTTCAGTTTTCTACAAAAAAATAATTCAATTTTTTCATTTTTTTTTTCTTTGCACAGAATTTTTTTTAGTTTTTTCAATTTGAAAGTTGATATTTAAAGTTTTGAATATCAAAATAAAAATCAAATCATTATATTCCTTTATAGAATAATTATAAATGATAAACAATCATTGTTTGAAGGACAATTTCAACTATTAAAATTTTAATGAGATTTGAAGGTCCAAAAAATCTTTGTTAGAACATAATAAAGTGTAAGTTCATAAATTTAAAATTGTGTGTCAATGTCCCTATAAACAATACATATAGGGAGAGTTCACATACGCTTGTCAAAATACACCGTCATAAGATCTTCTGTTTCAAATTATTTTATATTTTTGTTTCAAAACACTCATAACTGATAGATTATATCTCAAGATTTTTATATAATCAAATAATTATGAATATTTTGATATAAGAAGACATATTGATGCACAATAAAAATGTTACTAATATCTTTTCCAATAGAATCAAATTAAAAAATTTAAAGATTGAATATCATTGACCACATACTATAATTCGTCTATGAACACTAGCATTTAGCAACCAAACTTAATATAAACAATGCATAATCCACATACCCTTTCCAAAACACACAAGGTTCTTACATCAACACTAGCCACAACTTCAATAATAAGTGTACCTTTTTCTTTTTCTTTTTTTTTCTTTTTCTTTTTGTAACAACACAATAAGATGGAGTCCACAACATTTATAACCAAAGCCCTTAGCTAGACACCACAAGTTTTTCAAGGTCATATCAACATGAAAAGCTTTAAAAATATAGAATTAAAACACAATAATAACTATGAGTCAAGGGGTACACTTCACATGTAAAGGACTCCACATGTGAGTTCCATCATTTGTCTCATGTATGTGATTATTTTTGTGCTTCAAATTCTATATTCCTAACACTGCAATACTAGCAACAACGTTAATATGTAAAACATATAACCAACATTTATTGAAGTAAAGTCCATCATCAACCAGTAGACTGGATTGCTTTCCCAATATTCTCAGCCATGGTGTGGATAGAGGTATCAATATAAGCCAAGAAACTATCAAATGTGAACCCTTCGATTGGATCAGCGCTATACGACCACTCAATCTCGCACCCATCCTCTTCACCACCGTCGATTGGCAATATTTTGATAGTAGAGAAGTATGACCTGATGCCCATGTTATTATCCAGGGCCTCATAGTTAAAATACCATTTGCTGGGATCAATCTCAAGTAACTTCTCATGGCACCACTTGATCACCACCTCATCGCTGCCACCAGATGATGATGTTATGGTGGAGGAGCAGTACCGGATCAGCCCCGGCTTTCCATCCTCCCCCTCAATTTTGTAGCATGTGTCAATACTAGGAAGGTACTTGGTTAGGTTGAAAAAGTCTGCCAAGTGAGGCCATACTTCTTGTGGTGTTGAGCCTACAAGATTGGCTGAGGCTTTGCCTTCCCATTTAGACTCTGCCATGAGAGAGAGAGAGAGAGAGAGAGAGTGAGAGAGAGAGAGAGAAGCTTATGGTTTGGAAGATTAACATAGCTACCCTAACATATCTATATAGACGAATAATTGGTAAACGAGTTGATAATGCCCAACAGTGCAAAAAAACAAAGTTGCACTTTAAATAATTTTATGTGCTCTGTAAGAAACATATACTGCAATTTTGGCTTGCTCAAGTTCAACTAAACAAAGTTCTGATAAAAAATAAAAAGTAAAAAATTCAATTAAACAAAGTTGATAAAAAAAAAAAAGATCCAATAATGGTTATCAAGGCCTTTCTTAGGCAATGTGCATTGTGTGGGAAATCGGGAATCAACTTTATAACTTAACCTTTAAATTTGTGTGCCACTTGTAAATTCTATGCACTCATATCCACTATTCACATATAAAACATCTTAAATCACAAACAAAAATAAAAGAAAATAGAAAAAGAAAACAAATGGAAGACAAACAAACAACTTTAAAGAGTAAAGTGGCAAACTCATTGCCTAAAAAGAATTATAGATTCTTTGAGTCTTTCTATAACAAATGTAGACAATTGGAGAATTTTACTGTACTCATTTATTTTTTTGTTTGTGTATCATAGACCTATGTGTTGTTTAGTTCTGCCCTAATCAAATTATTTTGAATTTTTTTTTGTATAAATTATATGTTGTATTAAATCTTCGTTCTTATTATTGTAATTTATTGAATTTTATCGTAATATGAATCAAATCAAAAAATCTATATGCCAAATCAAATTAAGTTATAAATTTTGGAATATTTGGTTATAGTTCATAGTGATATTTGATTATGATATATAACAATTATATATTTTGTTATCATTTACAGTAATGTTGATTATGAATCAAATTAAGAATTTAGATTATTTTTAAAAGATTTAACAATTGAAAATGATTGTGCATGTATAAGCATATTAGTCATTACACAGATTTTGATTCTTTTTATGACATAACGTGATGATTAAGCTAAATGCATGTGCATCCTTCCAATTTTATAATGGCAAATGTTAACAAATGTTTTTGGAGTATTTTTAATACTAGAATTTGTGTTTAAAAAAATTGAAATGATAAATAAATAAATAAAAAGGCTTTGAAATCAATAAAAAATATTATCCCACCCAAAAATAAAAAATATTTTGAAGTTAGTGAAGAGTATCTTTTATCTTTATTTTATAACTTTTTTAATCTTTTTCTTGTGTTCAAAAACACTTATTAATAAGACACTTTTATAATTATCATATTAATATAACCTGATGCAGACTGAATTTTAGAAAATAAGTATTTTTATTTTATTATTTTAAAATTAATATTTGACCATGAATATTCTAAATTGGTATAGAATATTATGGAATTATTTAGTTATTTAGTTTCCTAATATAATATGATGTAGTTTTCCTATTTTCTTAGTTTTGATTTTATTTCCTATTTTATTTGTTTCTTGTTCTACAAGAATTAGGTTCATTATAAATAAAGATGTAAAGCCTTAGGGCTCTAGCATTTTTTGATGATTAATATATTTTGAGTTTTATTACTCTTTGTTCCAACTTTGGTTAATTCTGTGTGAATCAACTTTGGTTGATGAGCCTTTAAACTCGGTATTCTTGGGAATCAACGGGTCTAAAGAGGAGTCTTATTTCCGGTATTCTTGTGTGAATCAACGGATCTTAAGATTGTTACTTTTGTTTCGATCAGCACTGCATCATAACCTAAACGATCTAGTCGGCAAGCTCTACATGATGAAGAGTTCAAATTATGTAGATATGTTCGAGATGAGCCCACAATAAATAAATTATACCATTTAGTCTATTTTCAAAAATAGAAGAGATCCTTACTCAAAAATCGATGGAAGAGCAAAGGCGAGAAGAAGGGTGGATACCGGTGTTACGAAGAAGACAGTGGCGAAGGAGTAATGTCAGCTCAGGTATGCACACCCTGTTCGTAGATAACATCCCGGAATCAATGGATCCTAAAGGGCTCTTCACTTTCTTTAACAATTTTGGAATTGTTAAGGATGCTTTCACACCGAACCAAAGAAGGAAAGCAACACAATCCAGGTTTGGGTTTGTAAGGTATGATTGTGTGGTGGCAGCTCAAGTAGCTATACAAAAAGCAAATGGGATTTGGTGTGAAAACCGATCATTAATCATTAAGAAAGCAGAGTTTGATAAGAATAAGGAGAAGGGTGTAAAGAAGCAGATGCTACGCGGATCACGACCATGGATGATGGTGAATGGTTCAAAGTTTATGGGAAGAAGATCATATGCAGAGGTGGCAAAGGGTGAAGGAAATAATAAACATGCTGTTGTAATTAAAGCTATTGAAGTCGGTAATGGCTAGCTTTATCAGAGCATTATTGTCAAACTTAAGGCCCATTGTTCTTTCACGGAATTCAGGAAGGAGTTTTGGGGCAGAAATTTAAAGAATATTCAGCTACGTGAAGGAGGAGGCAGAGAGGTTATTGTAACTTTTAATTCAGTTGATGACATGAAAAATCAAAGACACATCTTGGGGGATTGGATGAATGACTGGTGTGATTCTACAACAGAATGGAAGAAAGGTTTACAACTGGAATAGGAGAGGCATATATGGCTAAGCTGTTATGGGGTACCCCTAAATCTGTGGAACAACATCACCTTTACCAGAATTGGTGAAATCTGGGGTGCAGTGACAACCATTGATGAAAACACATCGGCCATGACATCTTTAGTTTGTGAAAAGATTCGTATTGTAACATCACATATGAATCCGATCAATAAAGTTATTCATTTGGAGTGTAATGGGTGTTTAGTCCCAATCTGAGTATGCAAAGAACAGAAAATTGTAGCTGCCGCTTGCAATGGTGTATGTTCATGTGAAGAAAGTAAATTCAAGGAGGACATTTCTATCAACAAAGAAGTGGTGAACCAAGTTCACGGTGGAAGAGAAGACCAAACTGTGGCCACCGGTGACAAGGTGGATTCCAAGGTGATACAAGGTAGATTGGAAAATTTAGAAGCTGTTAAATCCCTTACCCCAATATCGGTTTCCAAGGTCAATGAGACGTGTATGAGCATGGGAAATTGGAAGAATACAACAAACAACAACGCATGCGTAGTGGAGGACTCATTATGTGGGTTAGATGTAGGTAATTATAGAGTTGATGATTGTTTGAATACATCTGGATTCATAGAAAGCTTAAATGGAGCAGTCATATATAGGCCCAACATTATTCTTGAAGTTGTGTTGGAGAGTAATCTAAACCCAAGTAAGCCCATGGTGGTCAATACTGGGCCAGGTAAGGTGTGTGAAGTCCAAACTTATAAACAAAATTGGATCAACACAACTATGTCCTATAACTCAGCCCAACAATTACCAAATTGTAGGCATGCTGTGTTGGGCTCATCGTCTAACACACTTTGTAATCCCCAGGGACAACTTAGAAGGGTTACCAAGTCTTGTCGTGTTTCAGAAAGCAGAGATAGGTCAAAGAATGGAAGAAGGAGAAAAAAAGAAAATTGGATAAGAATGGGTTTTACAAGAGGTGCGATCTTCAGGGCAGCTACAGCTACACTCTCTTCTTCAATTTCACACTCCAGTAATTCCCTTCGAAAAAGAAACCTGGTTAGTGAAGCTAGGGCCACAATTCAGTTGGGGAAATCATTAGGAATTGATTATGAAGGGAAAGATTTACATATGGCTAACAAAATCATGGAAATGGAGGAGCAAGATGGGAATTACGGGGGGCAAATGCTGAGCAATAAGGCAGCAAGTATGGGTGGCAGAGGTGGTTTGATTGGTTATTATGAAGATTATATCTTGGAATGTAAGAGGGTTGAATAGACCTGAAAAAAGAAGAAGAGTAAAGGATATACTCAAAGAGAAAATGGTAGATATGGTGTTATTTCAAGAAACGAAGAGATCGAGATTATCAGCTCAATTTGTAAAATCCTTATGGTATAGTGACTCAATTGATTATTTGGAAGTTGATTCGGATGGTAGTGCTGGGGGCTTACTTTGTATCTGGAACCCAGAGATATTCCAAGTTGTTGATTGTTGCAGCAATCGTAATTTTATCATTCTTTCAGGTATGAATCACCCATAGTTTAGAGTGTGTTATTGGCAATATTTATGCACCGAATGATATTATATATATGAGAAGCTTGTGGAATGCTTACTTAGTCTCAAAAAAGGTTTTCCAAAACCCTAGTGTATATGGGGTGGTTTTAACGAGATTACGTGGCTATCTGAAAGAACGGGTTGCTTAAGGAGAGAAAGAGGTATGAAAGATTTCTCAGATTTTATAGATAAAATGGAAATGGTAGACTTACCAATGATAGGGAGGAGGTACACTTGGTGTAAGGCACAGGATGGTGATAAATGAAGTAGGCTAGATAGATTTTTGTTAAATGTTGAATAGATGGAATGGTTTAAATTCAAGTTGTGGGGATTACCTCGATTTGTATCAGACCATTGTCCAATACTGTTGATGGAAGATGGGAGGAATTGGGGTCCAAAACCATTTAGATTCATCAATGCTTGGTGTACTCACCTTACTTTTTTGGGGGTAGTTAAACATGCTTGGGAAGAAGCACATGTGTCTGGATGTGCAGGGTATAAAGTCTTTAAGAAGTTGCAATTACTCAAGGCTGAACTAAAGAGGTGGAACATGGAGGTCTTTGGGAATATAGGGACTAAATTGAATCTGCTGAAGAGGAATTTCATTCGTGGGACTTGGCTACAGAATCTAGATTATTGCAAGACTTTGAAATTAAGAGGAGAAGAGAGCTGAAAGGCGAGGTTTGGAAATTTTGAAAAATGGAGGAAAACTTATGGTTTCAAAAAGCTAGGATGAATTGGGCTTTAAAAGGTGACAGGAATACAAGGTTTTTTCACATTATAGCCAATAAGAGATAGAATAGTATAATGTTGGACACCATAAATGTGAATGGGACAACAGTGGACGATCCAAAAGAGATAAGACAAGTGGTGTACAATCATTTCAAGGAAGTTTCCAAAGAATATTGGAGGGACAGACCCAAAATAACTGGATCCTTTAATGGATCCTTTAATGTCATCCCACAATGTTATATTTTAGAAGTATTAGAAAAAGAGTTTACAGAAGCAGAAGTGTGGAAAGTGGTAAAAAAATGTGATGGGAACAAGGCCCCAGGCCCGGATGGCTTCAATTTAATCTATATTCAAAAGGGCTGGCAGGTAATGAAGTCTGACTTGTTATGTTTTTTGAAGGAGTTCCATGAGAATGGCAAACTAGTAAGTGCCTTGAATTGTTCCTTTGTAGCATTGATCCCTAAGTAGGACAAGGCAACAAGTCTAAATGAGTACAGACCAATTAGTCTCATCGGCTCTATTTATAAAATTCTTTCAAAGATCCTAACTAATAGATTGAAGAAGGTACTTTCAGAGATCATCAGTGAAGTCCAAACAGCTTTTCTGGGGGGTAGAAATGTAATGGATGGTATTCTGATTGCTAATGAGGTAGTGTATTGGTGGATGAAGAACAACAAAAAAGGTTTAGTTTTGAAATTGGATTTTAAAAAAGCGTATGACACTGTGAATTGGAATTTTTTATTTGACATGCTACATAAATTTGGTTTTGGGGCAAAATGAGTGGAATGGATGAAGACATGTGTCTCTACAGCTAGAATCTCAATTCTAGTAAATGGGTCTCTAGCAGAAGAATTCTCTCCACAAAAAGGTTTAAGGCAATGTGATCCCCTCTCACCTTTTTCATTTAATATTGCTGCAGAAGGGTTGAACATTTTGTTAACAAGAGCTAAAGACTTGGGCCTAGTGAAAGGAACAAGAATTGGTGTAAATGATTTTAACATATCCCACCTTCAGTTTGTTAATGACACTATTATTTTTTGTGAAGCTGAATGGGAGGAGATTGTAAATATAAAAAGAATCCTTAGGTGTTTTGAGGTGATGTTTGGCTTGAAGATAAATTTTCATAAGAGTGTAGTTTGTGGTATTGGGGTTTCAGTTGAGTTGGTTGAAGAATTTGCTGCAAAGCTAAATTGTTCACATCAAAATTTACCATTGAAGTACCTAGGTCTGCCATTGGGTGCCAACCCAAGAATAAAAGCATTTTGGAAACCAATTTTGGATAAGTATAAGGTGAAGCTTGCTGGTTGGAAAAGAAAGGTACTATCTTTTACTGGGAGGATAACAATGATTAAAGCTGTGACATCCAATCTTCCTCTTTATTATATGTCCATTTTTAGAATACCTGTGGGGGTTGCTAAAGAAATAGAGAATGTTCAAGCTAATTTTTTGTGGGAAGACACAGAAGTGAGACGAAAAGTTCACATTGTCAAGTGGAAAGAGTTAACAATTAATAAAGCTAAAGGTGGACTGGGAATTCATGACATCAGAATTGTGAATTCTTGCTTACTACTGAAATGGTGGTGGAGGTTTGGATTTGAAAAGAATGCTTTGTGGAAAAATCTTATATGCAGCAAATATAAGACTGAAGGGGGGAAATAGTTCCCTCACATGGTTATAAATGCATCCATGTCATCTGTTTGGAGTGATATCATTGGTGTACTACCTTCTAACAATGGTCTATTAAGGTACTTCATGGAGAATATCAAAATAGTAATTGGAGATGGCAATAGAATCTCATTTTGGAGTGACATTTGGTGCGGGGAGATAAGATTACTAAAGTGTTTCCCTAGACTCTTCAGTCTGTCTTTAGATAAGAATGAAATACTAAAGTTTTTTGTCAGTAATAAGCTAAGTTTGTGCAACTGGAATCTAAGGTTTAGGAGACAATTTTTGGCTTGGAAGGAGGAGGAAGTTGCAAAATTACAAACTTTGTTGGGATCAGACCCAGTGTTAATTACTGGAGCAGAGGACTCACTCAGGTGGAATGCTGACAACTCTGGGATTTTTTAAGTTAAATCAGTGTTCAATTGGTGTGAATCACTTTGGGGTCCAAACTTAGCCTTACCTCCCCTTATCTGGAATAATCATGCCCCTCCAAAGGCACAATTCTTAACTTGGCTGGTTTGGAAAAGTAGATTAAAAACCTTAGTGTGGCTTCAGAGACTTGGTGTCATACATAATGGTATAGATGTAGCCTGTGCCTTTTGTAAATCTGAACCAGAAACAGTGGACCATATTATGCTTAATTGCCCTTTTGTTTGGAAAATATGGGTTGAGATAATTAACTGGTGGGGGTGTCAATGGGTAACTCCTGAATCCATTGTAAGGTTGCTCAATTGGTGGAATGGCTGGAAATTCAAGAAGGATGAACTGCAGATTTGTAAAGCTTTTCCATGTACAGTGTTGTGGTCAATATGGAAATATAGAAATGACATAATTTTCAACGGTACTCAAACAACTTATGTGGCCTTAGCTAATCTTATCAAGACAAGGGTAGCAATCTGGATAAACAACCACTCTTTGGGCAAGTTTTACTCTGTTCATGACTTTGTGAATAATCTACAGTAGATGAGAAAGTCTATTGGTTCAGGGAAATGAAAATTGTAGTGTGGGTCATCTCAGTTTTTTAGATTAATGGCTGGTGTGAAATTTGTAAACTCAAGAGTAATGTGGCCTGCTGCTGATTGGGGTTTGTGACACAGGGGAGTGGTATTAGGGTCAATGAGCTTTTGTCCAGGGAGAGCAGTAACAGTAGCATTGTGGTTTCTTGTACTGCTGTTGTGAGCTTTTGGTTTCCAATCTAATTGGGTCAGTGAGTGGGTTCTTGCTTTGTGGTTGTGAGTTTTCTTGGTGTTTTGTGAGTTGATCAAGATCAGGACTACCACATGGGTAAAACCTTATTGAAGGACTTCAACTTTTTCAACCCAAGTCTTTATTCAATTTAAGGCAGATCAGGCTCCGATTGGGAAGTTCAACTTTGTCTTTGGCAGGGATCGATGCGATTCACAATGATAGCCATCATGGTGATAGCAGATTTAAAGATCAGTATAAATCGTTCTTTTCAAATATTTTCTCTACATCATGACATGAGGAAGTGAGGCATTGCTGTTATTGTGTTTCTAGTTTGGTGATTTTGTTTCTGTTCTTATGTTGCTATTAGAGTCTTAATGATTTGGAGCTGCTTGCTACACTATATTGCACCCGAAATGGTGGCTTCCCTAACTTCCGCTGGCAGCTGCTGCAAGAAATAATGCATAGGAGTTTTGTGTGTTTGGTTGAATGGTGATTGATTGGTGGTTTCTCCAACCTCTGTTGGTAGCTGCTGCAAGAAATAATGGTATACTAGGCTACTGGATTGATCTGTTATGCTTGGCTGAACTGCTATGCTTGGCTGATGGTCTGATTCTAGCCAGAGGTTTGCTGATTTGCTCTGTGCTTTGCTGCTATGTCCCTTAGTAGAATGATTTGTTATCTGTGGACTGTAGTGGGATTTGCTAAACTGATCTTGGATAGTCCAGCAGAGGATTTTATTGCTGCATTCTGATGTGGGTGGAGTTTAATAGTTGCAAGGGGCGATCTTTATCATTGGTTGATTCTAAAGGAATGTGTTGTGGTGTTTTCTGGTGTTTGCAGTTATGTGGTTTCTAGTGTTTGCTAGTTTTGTTTCTGCTCTGTATGTTGGTTACTCACCAACTTGGAGCTTGGAGTTTGTACTAGCAGATGATTTGGTGTGCATCTAGGTGCCAACTTAATTGGGATCTCAATGTTTCACTGTGATACTTTTTGCACTCTCCTCTTTATTGATGTATGTTACCATACTTTGTATATTTTTCTATCGATAAAGCTTTCTTTTTGCTAATAAAAAAAGAAAAGAAAAGAAAAGGAAGAGATCCTTACTCATTTATAAACCAGAGAGACAAGGAGGGAGAACCCTTGCTCATTTATGACCATGGAGACAAGGAGGGAGACTAACGACACCGATTTGTAATTACTTTAATTTGTAAATAAATTATATGAAGATAGAAGATGAATATGGATTTGGTGTGATTTTCTCTTATATTATAGTGTAAATTTTGGACAATTTAATCAAACAATTTGACAACATTGTATCTTAACGTATACTCAAAAATTTAAAAATAATGTGTGGACATAAAACTAACTAATTAGAGTAACTGTATGCTAATAGAGGAAAGTAGGCTTTTATAAACTATCATATGCTGATTTAAAAATTTAAAAAAAAAAAAATTGAGAATTTTGTTATTGTTGGGTGTGAAAATAAATAAATAAATAAATGAAGTCAAACGAATCCAAATTAATTTGTGCAATTTGAGAAGGTGAGGGGTCGGGTTAGGTGAGTTTGATGATGAAATTTGACGGGTTGATTGGCTATCAAATTACCTTGCACTAACACAAACATAAGAACACTCTACCTCTCTCTAACCTTAATACAATTAATAAGATGACTCTCCTCTCTCATTTTAATTACAATTTTTTTTAATTTGGTTGTTTTGTATTTTAATTTATGAATTATGATTTTAAATAACATCATACATTCGATTAATTTGTGAGTTTTGTATTATAATTTATAATAAATAATATTTTTGGTTTGAAATTATTAATAAATAAAAATTAAAAAAAAAAGATTATGTTTGCTAATTTTTTTTTCTCAATTTTTATTTCTAATCCATTGATTTAAAACAACCAAATATTCAATCAACTTGTCAATTTTGAGAATGGGTGAATTGACAATGTGTTGAAAATTTCTCAATCCATTAAACGTTATTTAATTAATGATTTTTACTCAAAATCAACCTAATCCAATTCATGCACAACCCAACTTGCTAATTGCATGTGCATGAAATTTTTTCAAGAACGCGAGATGGAGAGTGATATGATGCAAGTGGCCAACAATCGATTAGTTAGATGAAGTATTTTTTTTACCAAACGTGATATTTAGATTTGAGTTACCGCCACTTCTCTTATACTGATTATATATATTGGAAGGAGGATTTCTTTGATTCATCCTTGAATTATTTTGAATTAATTTTCTAAATTAAAAAATATATATGTTCAATTCATAATTGTTATTATTTTATTTTTTTGAAAAAAAAAAGGAGCAACTTGTGGATATAAAAATTTGGGATGTTAACATCAAATCAAACATGCAGGTACACCCCTACAAATAATTCCACAACTAGAAATAATAAGCCCCACCACATGCAATAATTTAGATCATTGGATGCCAACGAATTGAGACCTTTCTTTCTTGTGATATGGAATTTCGTGTATCAAACGTATATACAATCTATTCGATGCCTATCTCAATAGAACTTTGAGCATATGTATATAATGCTTAATTTTTATTTTTATTTGTATATACGTAGTAATAAATTCATTTTTGGTTGGTGGAAATGAGAACAACAAAATATTAAGTTATTTTATTAATCAACAATTTTTATGTCTTAAGGGCAGATTTAATTAATTATTTGATAAATGGTGATGAAATAATTGATTAATTTGAAGAGCGACCTAGGCACACCAAGTTGCAAAGAATCATACAAGAAAGAGTTAAAAAGATTGCTCGAGACAAGCGGAGTCAATAGTCCAAAATTAATTGATATAAATTTTACAATTGATAAATTTCGAACTCATTATGTCTACGAGAAGGCCTGGATTACTTTGATACGTACTCACCTGTTACTAGGATAACATCCATTCGGATGGTGATTGCGATTGCTGCTTTGCGCAATCTAGAAATTCACCAGATGGATGTAAAGACAGCTTTCTTAAATGGAGATTTGAATGAAGAAATCTACATGGAGCAACCTGAAGGATTTTCAGCTCCAGGGCAAAGCAGGAAAGTTTGTAAACTTGTCAAATCTTTGTATGGTTTGAAGCAAGCGCCTAAACAATGGCATGAGAAGTTTGACAACGCAATGTTGTCAAATGGGTTTAGAATCAACGAATGTGACAAGTGTGTTTATGTCAAAGACACTATATGTTGATGATATGCTCATTATAGGTAGTAACGATGAAATGATCAAAACTACCAAGAAGTTGTTATAATTTACAATAGTCAAAAGTCAAATAATAATGGGGAAATTAGCCATCCGTGCTACCATAGAAAACATATTACAAAATTATGGAAAAAATTATGTATTTAATTATTAATATGTATAAATTTTATTTATTTATTTTTTTAAAAAAAAATTCAAAACATACACTGCATTAAAATTTCCCCAATAATAATCCAAACCAAACAAAGTTGTAAAAAGCAAAGTGACTTGCAAAGTCTACAAAAGAAAACGACCCAAACACTCAAGTCAATCATCATTCCACTTAGCCCGACCATTTAAAGTAATTATTTTGTCTTTTTAGAGGACTGCTGAATCAACATAAATAAGTCCCTGTGTTCAAAAATAAATAAATAAATACATAAGTCCCCCTTTTTTTATTTTTTGTTATTAGTGTTATTTTTTTTTAAACTTACATCAATTTTTTATGTCTAATGTAAAAATATCTATTAATTTTTTTAAAAAAAATACTAAAAACTAAAAATGAAAAATGAAAAATCAATTTATTTTGATTTTTTTTTATTGTTGATAAACTTTAAAAAAAAAATTATTTTATTTTTTTACTTTTGATCTGTTGAGTTGAGTTGAGCATAAAGCAAAGCATTTATTTAAAAAAAATTATTTCAAAACAAAATCATTACAAAAAAAAACCTAACTTTAAAATATTATTTATATATAAATGCATAGAAGGTTCGGTTCAAGAAATAACAAGTTACAAAACATTATTTATAATGAAATACATAATGACATGTCATCCGAGCTTCCTAGTTAGATCATCCTCCATTTTCTCAGCCATGCTCTGCCAGATAAATCAAACATTTAATTAGTATCTAGTAAACATATCTAATACTTGGCAAAGAAAATTACAACTCAACCACACTTCATTACGTCCATTTCAACTAAGAAATCATAATCCAACAATTTTGTTGTATAAAAACGTATATGTTCTTAACCCAATCATAACTCAAACCATTCCCAATGTGCAATCTATGTACAAATAAAAACACTCTGGTTATGGAATATCCATATAACTCAAGGAATGCAACAACACAACCGAACCTAATCAATACAGAAAAAGTGGAAAAGAAAAATATAAGTAAAACACAGAATCTAATGGCTGAGTGGTGTCAGTGTCTTACCCTTATACTATTATATGTAACAAGTTACAAATGCAAGCCAACTGCACAGCCAGCAGATATATATATATATATATAACAAAATAAATAAATAAATTAAAAACAAGAGCAGAGTCATACCTGGCGAGGGCATTTTTTGGCTTCTCATTGCTAATACAGTAGTTCTTATCAAATTCAAGATCAGAGTCAGATAAGGCTGCCTCAGGAATGGGACACAAGTCAACTCCAAAGTCATCAAAGTTGTCCGTTTCTGCATTCTATTAAAATTTTAAAAAGTCAAGAAGTAGAAGGAGATAAAAATTAGGATAACAAGCAGAAACATTAATAAGGTCACAAGATATCATGTAAAGACCATGGGCTTTCCTGAAATAAAACAGCAAAAAGATAAGTCATAGGAAGTCAGAGGAAAACACCAGAAAGGCCTGTCCAATGCAAAAGCCACATTCCGCCTTTAAGATTACATGTTATGAAGCATGAATACTTTTAAAAGGGTGCCGTACAATATGTATACATACATGATATACACAAAAATATTGCCCCGTATCCTGCTTCTAAAAAAATTCATGCTAATGTATCCGTATCGTGCCATACTCATATCCTACATCCTTATTCATGCTTCATACATTACATTTAAAGGTGCTCAAGTTGTACCAAAATCCTATCCCCAGGGTGTTGACACAAATTTCGCAAGTGCAACTGAATTTCGAAACTTCAGTCCACAAACATCTACTGTTTAGTTGTTGAACTAAACAATGTTGATTGTTTGTAGGCTCTCATTTCCAATCTGGTGCTCCAAATCATTAATTATTTGCTTTAAAAAAATAAAAAAATAAAAAAAGACATCTCCAATTAATAGAGAACATAAATTAACATAAAAACAAATATTTAAAAGGAAATATATTTAAGTAGTATAAAAATTTTAATTGAAATCATACGATACAATAAAAGGGTTTGCAATCCTTTTTATCAATAGTACTCCATTTTCACCATGTTGAAGAAAAGCACAGACAATAAATTTGATTTCATTAAAGAGTGCAGAAGAGCTCCACGTGACAGAAGCTTAGCAGATTTCTTCATTGATTTGAATTTAAACCAATTTATGAGAACGTAGTTTAAATTTAAACGCAATGTTAACAAATCCAATATTTCAAATTTAATATTAAATCTTCTAGAATTGTCCTCTGCAGCCTTTTCCACAGTAGGCCCTGACTTGTTGTCCCTTGATTGATTCCATTGTCCCTTGAATTTTGAGGTCCCCACATGGCGTTTGTATAGTTTAGGTCCAAGGTTCTGAGTTCAAAGCATCATTAGCCTATTAAATTCTGGTTAATCCACAAACGAATCTTAGCCCGACCTTAGGTTCCTTAGTAATTATGTAGTTAAAAATTTACGTGCCAAGTGCCAAGATAGGTTGGGTCTATATTTAATCCACCCCTTCCAGCATCCTTAGTTGACAGTGACCAAAATTAAGTTATGTCCTCATAGTTTTTCCCCTCAAAACTATGAAAGAATGTAAAACTAGTGTTCTAACTTGAAAGGAGTAATAACGGATATAGCTATATTAGGACATTCCGGAAGACTCCTCTTACCAACAATGCTAACCTAAATCTTTTAAGACTTTTAGTTGTCTAGAAGAGCATGGGGTGAAATATACAAGTGTAACCAAACCAAGCTTTGTGTCCCACTCAAGTGGGATCGGCTACAACATTCTGCTCTGTCAAGGGATATTCGTTCAATGAAATATATGTGTGTGTGTGTACTTTAGTGTCACATACCAAGGGAAAATATCCAATGGGATTAACGGGGTTGGTGTCTTTCGCCCCCAAGTTCTCAATTGAATTGATGGGTGCCCTGCAAAACAGTCATTACATGCAGAAGTCATTATACTGATAACGATAGGAACCACATGCAGTCAGATTCTCTGCTAGGATGTTCCATTCCAAACCATAAATACAAAAATAAACAAAATATAGAAAGAAACCCAAAAAAGCCACCCATATTTTACTTGATTACCAGTTAATATGACAGGATTCACATTCTATATGATCACAGATATTTAATTCTATATTTTGCAAGGAAATTTATTCACTCAAGTAAACAAAACTAATACTTTAGTATATAATGAGAGCGCCAAGCCAATAGCAGAAACGTACCCTTTTGCTCTCTCTCTCTCTCTCTCTCAATAAAAACAGAGATGCCAAAATAGGATACACAGAGTTGAAGCTGGACAATGAGGACACAGTGAAGTAGTACAAGGAGCAGCAGCACCTGATGAAGGGCATTCTGACTACTGTTGCACCTTAAGCGTCACCATCCTTCCATTGCCGCCGACCATGGTTAGAAAACAAGAAGAATAAGAGACTCACCTGACTTTGACGTACCCGACAGAATACCGGTATCACCAAAATTGACCGAAATTCTCTAGTTTTGAAATGGTATTTGATCTAGTGTGAAATAATTCATTGATGTTAAAAATCCTTATATGGCCACAAATTAAACTTTCCAAAATTGCATGAATCAGAATATCATCAATAGCACTCAAATGACACCAAAATAAAAAGTTTTTAAAACTTCTAAAGGCCTGGATGGATTACAACCTAAGATAAGCCTTCTATCTAAAATAGTTCCCAAAAAGAGAAACTTCTAACAATAAATAGTTCCCAACAAATGAAATATCCTAGACAACTAGTGTTGGACAATCTTCACTGTATTTAAATAGATTAAATTCTGTTGTGTACAAAACAACAACAAGAATATAAAGAAATAAAGAAAATGAGAGAATTTGTTTGATTACAAAAATTAAACTTGAAATATAAATAAATAAATAAAAACAGATTAAGTCCAGTGTTTAACACTGTGTCCTTAAGACAGATTCGTTCTCTCCACGGTGCTTTCAGAATGTGGACGTCTATCTCCCAGGATAAAATGATCTACTACAAACAATAGCAGCACTACAAATTGTTTGTCTAACGAACACACAAAGTGTTTATACTCTCTCTGACAAGAAAATAATGCAGCAAAATGAAGAGGATGTTTGCAGAATTATGAAGGACGAAAATTAGAGTTCCAAAATCCAAATGAGGGTGGTCCTATTTATAGATGTGAAGGTGGCTCTTGGATTTGAAA
>NW_021024984.1:750016-778310 GCF_004153795.1 Camellia sinensis | reverse complement strand
TTTTGTCACTATTATCCTCAATGTGTGACGAATTTTTTTTGACATTATTTCATTATTTTTAATGATGAATTTGTTTTTGTCTCTATTGGTAGCTTCTTTGACAAATTTTTTTTGTCTTCGTTTATATTAAACGTGACAAAATTATTTCATCTCTATTTCTTATATTTATGACAAAATACTTTCGTCTCTAATTTCATTCTTTAATGATAAAATATTTTGTCGCTAATTACTTACAAGTATGTTTCCAACAGAGTGTATTGGAGACAAAAAAATTCATCACAAATTTATCATTTTTAATAATGAATTTGTTTTTGTTTCTATTGGTAGTTTCTTTTGACAAAAATTTTTCGTCCTCGTTTATATTAAACGTGACAAAATTATTTCATCTCTATTTCTTATATTTATGACAAAATACTTTCGTCTCTAATTTCATTCTTTAATGATAAAATATTTTGTCGCTAATTACTTACAAGTATGTTTCCAACAGAGTGTATTGGAGACAAAAAAATTCATCACAAATTTATCATTTTTAATAATGAATTTGTTTTTGTTTCTATTGGTAGTTTCTTTTGACAAAAATTTTCCGTCCTCGTTTATATTAAACGTGACAAAATTATTTCATCTCTATTTCTTATATTTATGACAAAATACTTTCGTCTCTAATTTCATTCTTTAATGATAAAATATTTTGTCGCTAATTACTTACAAGTATGTTTCCAACAGAGTGTATTGGAGACAAAAAAATTCATCACAAATTTATCATTTTTAATTATGAATTTGTTTTTGTTTCTATTGGTAGTTTCTTTTGACAAAAATTTTCCGTCCTCGTTTATATTAAACGTGACAAAATTATTTCATCTCTATTTCTTATATTTATGACAAAATACTTTTGTCTCTAATTTCTTTCTTTAATGACAAAATATTTTGTCGCTAATTACTTACAAGTATGTTCCCAACAGAGTGTATTGGAGACAAAAAAATTCGTCACAAATTTATCATTTTCAATGACGAATTTGTTTTTTCGTCTCTAAGACCCTTTAACGACGACGCTTTGGCAACAAAATGAGTGACAAAAAATTTTCGTCGTAATTAGTTTGAGTGACGAAATATATACATTTTGGGACAAATTTGTTTCATCTTTAAATCCCAAATTTGTTGTAAACATTATTCATCAAACATCGAACATTAGCAACGTCAGGATTATTTATCAAACATCAAGGGGTTTCAACCCTTCCTCGTTCCAGTGAAACAGGTGCCTACTAAGAGTCCCTTGAGGCATGTATTCATAAACAAGTAGCCTCTCATTTCCATCCAAGCAGTAACCCAAGAGAGAAACCAAATGCCTATGTCGAACCTTGAAAAGCACTGCAATCTCATAATTGAGCTCATCCAAACCCTTGTCACTCACCACTCCAGACTCCATCCTCTTAACCGCAATCTTAGTCCCATCATTGAACTCTCCTTTGTAAACTTTTCCAAATCCTCCTCTTCCCAATATGTTCTCTTCGCTAAAATTGTTGGTCACAGTCTTCAAAACTTGAATGGAGATTACCATATTTCTGGCTTCAATAACATGAATATCACTAGGTCCACGACTGTCATGACTGTATGTTTCACCCGTTGTCCCACCAGTCAAACCCAAATCAGCAATGGTAATCTTAATAGCATCATGGTCTGAACCTGACTGATGAGGACAAACCACCATGGCATTTGGACTCTACACCATACAAGAATGCTTTTGTTTAGCCCTACAAATGCAGAACACACTAACCCCAAAAATGACACATGAAATGACGTCTAAAGGAAGAAGTGATCACCTTAATTGAAAAAGGACACATTAAAAACACCAAAAATGAAAGAAAATGCTTCAAGTGGTTCAGCATGAAATGACGTCATGATGCATTAATTTCACCTTCTTACCTTCCATTGGGGATAGTTGTATTCCCGACTTGATCTTTAGCAGTATCTTGTTGACCTTCTGCATCATATAAATAAAATGCTACATCACAAAGGAGGAATTGAAGTAAATAGAGCATTAAAATGTTAACAACATTAGATTTCGCATCTGTGAGTCTGTCCATTACAGAATGAAAATACACTTATTTAGATCATCTGTGAGTCTGTCCATTAGAGATTTCACATCTGTGAGTCTAATCCAGAAAATGAAAGGGTATTTTAGAAAATTTCGCATTAAAATGTTAACAGCATTAGATTTCTAACTTTGGTCCAAACTTCAATGATTAAATGCACATTTTCTTACTCCAAACTTTATACGTTTTTGGGCCTAAACACGGGGTAAAGTATAGTTAATCCTACTCTATAAACTGTCAAAAGCAAAATTTCCAATTTTCAGTTCTTCTGTCTCGGGCAAAAAAGGAAAAAAAACCGAATCTCTAATTTAACCTTGAGGTACTTAATAAACCAATATTCCAAGGGCTAGTATATGTAACTAATTACAAATTATTTAATTTGACAGTTCTTCTGGGTTCAGCATTCTAGTAGCTTCATTATCAAATATTTCAAACAAAAATAAATCATAAGTTAGATCATCTCCAAACCTTTAATCAAACCTATATCAATTTCAAATTTCAAATTTTCATAAAAATCACTCAAAACACCCTCTAATCCTTGACCCAAACTTATACCAAATTGAGTTTTACTCAAATTTTTACCCAAATCAAGGGAAGGGACACCCAAATGTTTACTCAAAATTTCCAAGGCTATTTTGTGGCTCTCAATCTACCACATTAGTGAAACTTTTACTCAACTTTACCATTCAAACAAACACTTAATGGGTGTGAAGCCCTGGACTAAAAAAGAAGATTAGAATAAGAGAAAGAGAAGCAGAAAAGTGATAATCAAACAACAGAGCAATTGAAGCAATGGGTACGGAACTGTTTGTCGTTGGTGTGTATCTAATCTGACTCTTTCGTTGCTCATATCAGTAGGTAGACTTTTGGATTGACAAAAGTCTATTGTTCAGAAAAATATGTTTACAAATTGTTGAGTTCTAAATCCATATTTAAATGTTAACTTTAAATTGGAATTTCTGATTCTAAAGGGTGAGAAGAACAGTTGTGATAGAGATTGCCATAACAATTTGAGTATTGCTGCTACAGCTATTAAAGGTGGGTACCTTGAAGGAATCACCTTGTGAAATTGCTTGTTCCCAAAACCAAGCACATATAGACCGATCAACCCGATGTCGAGTGAGCTGTTTCTCAAGCATTACCTCCCTGCACAATACCCAAATCACCAAAAATTTGCCCTTCTTATATTCTTTCAACTCAAAACCCATTAGTGATCAAGAACAAAAGAGAATTCAATAGTAACCCCAACACAAAATTACGCAGTAAAGACAAATAAATAAAATTACATAAAATAAAAAAGTTTAGTGGAAATCCCGAGATTACAGGAATTCTTTTGATTTGCTAGGATTACTTAGCGACCAAACATAGCATAACGCAGTACAGATTTTGAACAAAGAGTATCGGGACATTCATGATATGCAGATCATGAGGTGGAATTGAGGATCGAGGTTGTTAATTTTTTTTTTCAAATTAATCGAAAGGGAGAAGATCGCAAGAGAAGTGAATGAAGATTTGGAATTGAGTATCGGAACTGTTTGTTAAATTTTTTTTCAAATTAATTGAAAGGGAGAAGATCGCAAGGGAAGTGAATGAAGATTTGGAATTGAGCATCGCAACTGTTTGTCGTTGCTCATATCAGTATGTTTAGAAATTGTTGAGTTCTAAATCCATATTTAAATATTAACTTTAAATTGGAATTTCTGATTCTAAAGGGTGAGAAGAACAGTTGTGATAGAGAATAATACCTGAGCGGTTGAAGCACAGCTAGACGGAACCGAATCTGTGGTTGAAGGAGATCAATTCAAAGTAAAGTGAAGTAAAGCAGTTTCGGGAAGAAGAAGAACAGGAAGCGAGAGAGAGAGAGATAAAGAGGGATGGAGGGGAGACGTGGGTACATATACACACACCTAAGCGGTTGAGAAACAGAGGAAGTAAACAGATGGAGACAAAACTGAATCTGTGGTTGAAAGAGAGCAGTTTCGGGATGAAGAAGAACAGGGAGAGAGAGAGAGAGAGAGAGAGAGATAAAGAAGGATGGAGGGGAGACGTGATTTGGTTGGAGATCAAAGAGATAAAGATAGAAGGGAGGGGGAGACATGGGTAAGCAGGAGGCTGCGGGAAGATAGAGGGATGGAGGAGAGACGTGATTTGGCTGGAGAGCAGAGAAGGGTGGGGGAGACGTGGGTAAGGAGGAGGCTTAATGTTTGGGCGGGAAGATATATATTTAGGATTGATATAAACTTAAGGGGGTTATCTGAGCCATCCATGTAAATATACAAATGAATCATGACCCTTAAAATGTCCTAGTAGGACAAATATCTCTAGGATAAATTCAAAAACCGTTCTACTTTATTATATATATATATATATATATATCTTATTTTGGAATTGATCCCTATTTTTAAAACTATAAATACTATCCATGTTGCTACTCACTAAGCTATCAGCTAACTTAGTTGTTTACCATTTCCAAATGTTAGAAGGACTTAGAGTGAACTCATGGCGTAATGGGGACTCAATTGCATGGACCTCTAGGACATTCATTTATATTGTTTTAGATTGTTATGTCAAGTTTGTACATATTTCTTTGAGGTTCAATTAGGATTATTTTAATATGTGGGTTGTTTATCTCCCAAAAGTTTGGATGGTATTGATTACGGTTGGTTTTGCTGTTTATATTTGTGGCATGACAATGGATTGAGTTTTGGTTAATTATTAATGGACTATTTTATAGTTATTCAATGTGTATGGATTCATATTTAGGCTTACGTGTGCCTTGGGCTAAGGCCCTGTGGGCCACGGCTGGTCATACCCGGGTTTGGGGTATGACAATAACAATAAGAAATGAATTCAGAAAAATGAAATGGGCAAACCCTACAGTGCTTGGAACCAAATCTTTTTATTAGAAATGAAATTTTAAAATAGGAAAGGAAAATAACGGAGTTCTAAGGATGTCCCTTTACTAATTGGAATTAAAAGGAAAAAATTCCATTTTCTGTTTGGTTTGATGAGGAATTGGAAAGGAAACAAAATTGATGACAATGATCCCCCTAGGAGAGACATTAGTTAGTAGAGAAAGACAAAATAATGGGATTTCAAGATGGTTTTTCTTTTCTTTTTCCCCCTTTCAAATCCCACCAAATCCAAAACCCATTTTAAGCTCCATCCATTCCGAGCATATCAAATTTCATTTTCAACTATAGTTCCACCAAATTCCTTCATTCCAAACACACTAGGCACTAAGTCTACAGAATGGTTACAATTACAAGAGAAAATAGCTTTACTCAAAATAGAAGAAGTAAAGAACCCACAAATGGTTATTTGAGCTTTTGGCACCATAATCCACAATTTACAACAATCCCCAATCATGCACGAAACTGGGCATCCCATAAAATAACTAAAAGTAACCACTTCAGCCTTCCAAACAACCAAGCTAAAGGAAAACTAGAAAAGTACAACCAAAAAAAAAAAAAAGAAAAAAAAAGAAAACAGAAAAGTAAAGCTATAATACATCTCTACTTAAAAAGAATTTAAATGAAAGACAATTCACAAGCCCAATCTCTCTCTTTTGAACATGCATTTCAATTGGAAGAACAATCCTCAGCTTACTAAATGTAAAATAACTAATATTTAGCTAAAAAGAAAGTCCAGAATCAAAGAAACAGAAGTCCTCTAAACAGACCAATAGCAGAACTTCACAACAACTACCTGATCTAGCATAGCGTTAAAACATTTCACGCAGAAGGCTTTATTTTGGAGATTTCCATATCAATACAACCTCCCTATATCCCTACATACTCACAATATACATTTTCTGAAAAAAGAATTTAGTTACCATTAACTACCTGTCATGAATACATATACATATATATATATATATATATAACCACACAATTACCCACCACTCACCCATTTCACATACAACACTAAATCGCGCAAGTAATATCTTCGAGATGCAGTTTATCATTAAACTTGGAAAAGATGGCAGATTTGAAAAAGGCACTGCCTCTACGATGGAGTCTCTCAGATCCAAACCCTTTTAAAAGGAATGATGGCACCTTGAAACCTGAGGCATTGTTTCATTAAGGAAGATTTGACACGGAAATAGAATGGGTTAGATATCCATTCATCAACCTCTTTATAGTATGGCACCTACTCAGATGGATTTTAGCTTCATTATCTTCTTTAATGCATATTAGTATTGCCAGACAAGGCCAATGTCCTACCAAGTTACATTTTGGAACACAATTTCTGAAACATGACACACTTCTGTTCTATAAAATGCTGGATTCAGCCATCCAAAGAGATTCCAAAATTTATTCCTATTCTCTTAAAAATCTAATAGGAGGAAAACATCAAATATAATGAACTAAGTCTCCATAGAGTGGAGTTTTGGAAGGACATAAAGCTTCCAGAATTATGTTTTACATGATCAATTTACTCAACAAATTAACAAGTAGCCAAATTCTAACGGTGCAATTAGTACAAGCCTACTACCCCTAATATCATAGCACATTTTGAAGCATGTGGCATACAAGTTCTTGTTCTCATTTCCGTTACTAGAACGACCCATGTTCCAAGTAACACACATGCAAATACCAGCTATGGACTTACTGGAGCTACTAAGCATCCTAGAATTGGGGGAAGGCGTCTAGACGCCTAAAAGGAGGACAATTAGAAAGATTTGACCAATGAGACACGAGCAAGGTTTTCTTAATTAGTTTTGTAAGGGTCCATATTTACCCTAGCTTCTTTCTTATTGTTTTTTAGTGTTTATTTCTATTCTGTTTCCAGGGCAATAAGCATGCATATGTGCATGGATGGGTGTGTGGAGAGGCCATCGGGTGGTAGCTAACTTCAATATTGTAGCATTGCACCTTTCTTTTTCATGAGTGAAAGGTATAGCTCATCCTTTTTGTCTATACTTCTTCATTGCCTTCATTAATAATTTTTTCTACAAAAGACAATTCATCTTCTACATTTCCATTGCACATGCAACTTTTCTTTCACAATGTTTGTTAGACTCGCACTTTTAAATTCTCAAAAGAAAAAAACTAATAATGAGTAATGATTACTAGAACCAATGACCAAATGCCAAAAAAAAAAAAAAAATCAACCTTCAATCAAGGAGAGACCAATCACACTATCCCAGAGTTTGGAATCAGCAAAACACTGTCTAGCTTCTTGAAACCAGACTCCAAAGCAATACAAGTGTAAAGCAGGAGTGACCAAAACATAACCCAAACAATTCATAATTTTATCCATAAATTTTTTTTTTTCCTCACTGTGTTGCCTTGTCAAGAAAAACATTTCCTACCAATAATCAAATAGCTTTTGAATTAGATTGTGTTAGAATAGTTATTTATGTTCTATTGTTAATATTTACTGAAGTGGATGGTACGATGGTCATATTGCAATATTAGCGTTTGTATATATACATTGCTAATGTACTAATGTAGCGTTGAGTACAACATTATAAGATATATAAAAAACTCATTCCTCTTCTCTTGTCTCTTCTTCTTCCTAACCCTAAATTTCTTCATTTTACATTCTAACTAATTGGATGTGTGGTTAACACAAAAAACATGGTTCTAATTTTTGCCCTAAAAGCTAGACAAGACCAAACAGTTGTGTTGAAGAAAATTGGCATTGTTTTGTGGTTCCTGCCAAATAGAAAAGGTGCTCGCTTACATATTAGTATAGATATCTAGCTATGAAGCATGGGCACTCCAAAAAAGTTGCCGTACAAGTACCAGATACTTACCGGGTACGGCAAAAACACACCGGACACATTTTATACGATTTGTAGATGCCTTGTATGCCATGGGTACTCCATGGATTCGTTGTTGGGTATGCGGGGTAAAAAACAAGATTTTCAACAATTATAAGGGTACTGGAGCAATTTTTTCTTGTTAATTTTAAAAAATTAAATAACTTTAGGGTTCTTTTGTAATAATAAAAACATAACACAAATTGAAATTAGGTTTTTTGTTTTGGTTCAATTCTCTCTACGTGAAGAGCATAGTTGACGACTTCGAAGAAAGAACACAGTCGGCAATTGAACACTTTTTCGAAGACGACGGTACTGGTCGACAGCAAAACTAGATATTCCAGTTCTAATTGGTAGCAAAACTCGATATTCTAGTGAGTTTCTCTTAGTTCCTCTGCTTCAATTCTTCCTTTTCTTCTTCGATTCTTTTTCCTCTTTCTTCGAATTTTTTTTTCTCTCTCTTAGTTTCTCTGCTTCGATTCTTCTTCCTCTTTCTTTGAATTTTTTTTCAGATTTTTTCTCTCTTTTTTGGCAGCAAACAAGCAGATTTGTCCAACATCTGATTTTTCTTGTTTCTGGTGAGTTTTCTTACCTCCTCTTGTAGCCAATCTACTCTTTTTTTTTTTCTTTTTTTTTTCATGAATAGCCAATCTACTCTTCTTTGACTATCTTTTTTTTTGGTATCCCCAACATCTAATATTTTATTTTTATTTTTTTTTCTAATATAGTTATGTAGTAAACACAATCAGAATTATATAAAATAAAAGATAGAAAAATTTAAAATCTAAGAAGACAAAAGAAGGAAACATTTAAATTTAGGGTTCATAATTTATCAAAAAAACAAAAACATTGGGTTCATAAACTGATTCTGATGTATTTATTTCATTGTAATTACTTTCATAATATTGATGGTTTTAATTTATTATTTTAATATTTGAAAAATTATATACTCGAATGAAGTGAAAGAATTCACAAATTATTTTGATTTTTGTAATTTCTCTTTTTAATTATGATATTAAATTTTGATTTGTATGTTGGATGTTTAACTATAAATTATAATAAATAAATAAATAATAATAATAAAAAAAATAATTGGCGTACCCCAGTCGTACTCGTACCCTACTTTTTAAAGAATTTGCCATATCGGCGTATCTGTATCGTACCCGTATCCATATCCATACATGCACACATTGCTTCCTAGATATCAAGCCTTGTATCATATGAATCAACTATCTAAGAACAAAAATTACTCTATACACTAACAGTGTTTCCTGATTCTCGTTATCCTTAGCAGACTGTACGGAATTTGTACTTTCTTATACTTTCTAGGAGGGGTATAGCACCTTTTTTTTTTGGATACATTCTAGAAAGGGTATAGCTTTTGTTTAGTCGAATACACTTTTTCGCATATGAGGGACCTCATTTGGCATTTGTAATGATATTCTTACCTATAAGATGGAAAATCATAAAAATAAAATAATAATCCCTACAAATTTGTATTTTTTACATCTCCTTGATGCTTAGTTTTCTATAAATTTTTATTTATCAAAAAAAAAAAATTAATAATCCCTGCATTGGAAAAACACCTATAGAACATTTAGACTAGAAAATACATGCAATATATCATATCTACCAATCTCTATTGAAGAGAACAAACAAACACAATTACCCCACAAATCAGGAAATGTAATACCTTTCTAGCTTGGTCTCTAATTGTACCGAAATCTAAAATTTAATATGATTTAAAAGGATATATGATCCAGATGTCAAAATAGATTTGATCCAAGGTTCAATTATTTTCAAATAAATAAATAAGATATCGTAAAGGTACATTTACATAAAACATGGATATCTATAGTACATAAAATAGGAACAGAACATAATGGACAAGTTACTAGAAAATTTCCTGATGGAGATTAGCCTCATTTATATCACTCAAATCATAATGTAATAAACTAGATCCCACGGGGAGCAAGCATGCATCAATTAAACATATGGAATGAAGATTTTTTGTACTACTATTGTAAAGGTACAAGTTTCACAGGTATTCCCAATTTATTTTGAAAATTTTAAAAAGATATGGAAACTAGACAAGCAGGCTCAACATACATCAATATATTAAAGCTAATAAGAAGAGGGGATGAAAGAGAGCCAATTCTTAAGAAACAAATAATATGTATCTAGTAAAGCTCAATGCTTAATCAATTATATAAGTTGGAGATCATCTATTGATATCTTAAAAGAATAAGGATTGTATATATCACATTCCAAGGAAATATATCCACCTAGTCCTCTTGAAAGGGTAAAGGTAAATAAATCTTGACACAATTTTGCCTATGCTATGTCCAAAAATCTGGTGATGGAAACCTAGAGAACCAACAGATCACATATCCAGGAGTGATTTTCACGAAGTGAGTGATTTCCATAATTAGACACAATTTCTGAAGGTTTGAGAGAGTTACCTAGAATGTTCCCGGTGAGCAGGGAGGACGGGCCACGACGACGGATTCTTTTCCTTGGGGGTCAATCCTTTGAGTTTCAAGAGGCATCACTGGACTCCCGAGGCCATCGACGGCTAGGGATTGTGGAACGTGGATTAGGTTTACGGCGAGAAGTGTTATTAGTTGGCTTTGAAGTAGTTTGGATTGTGAAGAAGTTACGGGAGGCTTCGAGTCTCATTGGAATCATATCATTTCTAGGTCGTTTGGATGTGAATCGTCAGGGTGTGGCAGTTTGGATCTGTGGCGAGGAAGATGATGGGGCTTCGTTTCAAGTTGTGGTCACGTTGGATGGTAAACAGTTCCAGACTTTTATCCCTGCATCAGAGTTTGGGGATGGGTGAAAGGGTGTGGCTTTGGTCATCAAGGTTTTTGCCATGGGGGAGGGTTGGGTTTTGAAGATTGGAGCTATGAATGGGGCATCAGTGGTGCATAGGGTCATTTCGATGCGGGACGGAGGTTTGGCTCCCATTGGAGACGATGGCCAATTGGTTTAGGGCGTGGCGGAGGAGGGGTGGTTTGGTTTGTTGAATAGGGCTTTTGGTGGGAATTGTGGGACAGGTCTTGGGTGCGTTAAGAAGTATGCCTGGGGACAAGGCCCCGAGACTAGATGGTTTTTCAGCTGCTTTTCTTCAGCATTGCTGGGGGGTGGTCAAAGGGGAGGTGTTGGATGTGTTTAAGCAGTTTCATCAAACTGGGCAATTTGAGAGGAGTCTGAATGCAACTTTTATTGCTTTGATTCCCAAGAAAGAGGGGGCGAGATATCTGAGACTTCCGACCTATTAGTCTTTCGGGCAACATTTACAAATTACTGGCCAAGGTTTTGACTAATAGGCTTTGGGGGTGTTAGAAGGAGTGGTCTCAGAATGCTTTTGTGGGTGGGCGACAAATTTTGGATGTTGTTTTGGTGGCTAATGAGTGCGTAGATTCGCAGCTTCGGCAAGGGAAAAGGGAAATTATATGTCAGTTGGATATTGAGAAAATTTATGATAATGTCAATTGGAACTTTCTGTTATACATGTTAGAGAGGTTAGGTTTTGGCGCCCGGTGGAGGCGGTGGATACATTTTTATATTTCCACTGTTCAGATATCAGTCCTAGTTAATAAGACACTGGCGGGTTTTTTCCCCACTTGGAGAGGTTTACGGCAGGGAGACCCACTATCCCCCTTGTTGTTTATTTTGGTTATGGAAGCATTGAGTCGTCTGATTTCTAGGGCGGTCCAGGGAGATTTATTATCAGGTTTTGTGGTGGGGAAGGGATTAGCCTCTTTGATGGTCTCTCATCTATTCTATGCTGAAGATGCGTTGATTTTTTGTGATGCGGAGGCTACTCAGATTGATCACTTGCGATGTGTTTTGTGATGTTTTGAGGTAGTGTCTGGGTTGCGGGTTAATTTGTCAAAATCAGAATTGATACCTGTGGGTCATGTGGCTAGTTTACCGGTGTTGGCGGCCGTTATGGGCTATGAAGCGGCTAGGTTGCTAGTTTCTTATTTGGGACTTCCCTTGGGGGCTTGTTTTTAGGAGACTCGAGTGTAGGATGGGGTAGTGAACAAAGTGCAATGGCGGTTGATAGGGTGGAAGCGCTAATACTTGTCTAAAGGGGGGGGGACGGATTACTTTGATCAAGAGTGTTCTTTCCAGCATTCTAACATACTTTATGTCTGTGCATGTGGTCCCTGTGGGGGTGGCAAAGAGGTTGGAGAAGTTGCAGCGGGAGTTTTTGTGGAGTGGGGGTGGGAAGGGTTTTCATTATCATTTGGTGGCTCGGAAGAGGGTTTGTACTTTGAAGGATGGGGGGTTGGGTGTGCAAAAATTTGGGGTGTTTAATCGGGCTTTATTGGGTAAGTGGTTGTGGCATTTTGTGGGGGAACGGGACAGGTTATGGAAGAGGCTGGTGGTGGCCAAGTATAGAGAGGAGAGGGTGGGTTGGTGTTCGCAAAGAGTGGCTCAACCTTATGGTCGTGGTTTGTGAAAGGGGATTTGGTTGGTGTAGACATCCCATTTTTGACCGACCTTAAGACTCAGACGTCACCGACTGAGCGCTCGGTGATGTTTCATATTGTGCTCGTTCTGAGGTTGCGGAGTCTCGGCTGCGAGCCTTGCCTCCGAACTTTGGGGCTCATTTGTGCTTTGCCTCGGTTTGCGAACTAGGTCCTATTTTCTCTTCCCGAAGGGAGGGAGAGGTCTCGTAGACCATCCCTCAGTGGCCGTAGGCTACGTTTCATGGTCTGTAGACACCCCATTTTTTACCGACCTTAAGACTCAGACGTCACCAACTGGGCGCTTGGTGATGTTGCATGTTGTGCTCGTTCTGAGGTTGCGGAGTCTCAGCTGCGAGCCTTGCCTCCGGACTTTGGGACTCTTTTTGTGCCTTGCCTCGGTTTGCAAACCGGGTCCTGTTTTCTCTGATTTCTCTTGCCGGAGGGAGGGAGAGGTCTCGTAGATCATCTCTCAGTGGCCGTAGGCTACGTTTCGTGGTCGTAGGCCATTTTTCCCATTTGGAGCCTGGTTTTCGGTTTTCAGAGCCGTCGGCCGTGTGCCTCGACTCGGGACCGCTTAACTACCTCTGTTTGCTCCGGTTTTTGGCACACACCTTATTTCCTCCCTTTAGAGGGACACTGTGGCCCAGGAGACCACCTTCGTGGTCATACGCCACTTTCGGTGCCTAAAGCCTGTTTTCAGGGCCCCAAACCGCGCATTTTGGCCCCCGAACCTTCATTTTGCATCCGTTTTGGTCTGTTTTTGGTAGAGACCCTATTTTCACTGTTAGGGAGGTGGTAGGATGGTGGCCAGCCACCTCTTCCCCTGAAAATCCAGTTTTCTCATTTTCTCTCTCCAAAAGCCAGTTTTTCTGACAGAAAGCTAGTTTTTCTCATTTTTGAGCCACATTTTCTGGCTTTTCATACCACCATTGTGATCTACTCATCTGGGAGGCCACCAATATGGTAGGCCGAGCAGTTTTCTCTTCTTGACCCTTTTGAAGCTTGCTTAAAAGCTGGCTTTTCTCTCTCTTGGGTCACATTTTCTGGTTTTTCACCACAGGGTTGTAATCTACTCATCTGGGAGGCCACCTTTCTGGATAGGCCGACCAGCAATTTTGTTTGAACCTTTTGACCCCTAGTCGGCCGACCAGGGGGATGGCCGGCCGGCCACTTGAACTGGCCGGCCTGCTTCTTGCTTTTTGCCCTCTCTGTTTACTTTATAGTTGTGCCAGCTGCATTTGGTGCATCCTCCATGCACGTGTATGGAGGATCTTTGAAGCTTCCAAGAGAAGCTTTGGCCTCTCTTCTCTATAAGAGAGACCCTCCTCTTCATATCTAAGGGTTAGACATTTTTGCTTAAGCCTTATCACCTCCCTCCTCCATTGTCACTATTCCAAGCTCCAAAACCATAATCTTCTTGGTCCATTTGCACTACAACCCTTAGCACCACACCTCCATCATCCATTCCAGCACCTTGGAAGTCATTTGCAGAGGTTGAAAGCTTACCAACTTGGTCTAAAAGCTGCTGGAGGTCGGCTCTTCAAGGGTAAGTGTCTAAATCCCTTAAACTTGCATTTTTTTGCTTCATTACTTAGCTTCACTTGAAAGTATTGATGGGCATCGACATAAAATGAAAAAGTTCTTATTTTGAGATCCTCTTCAACTTTGTTTAAGGGCACTTTGCTATTTGAGGCCATGTACTTCCCCTTACCCTCTATCTCTCTTTTAGGGCTTTTTTTTGCATCATATTTTATCCCTACATGTGAACATTTTTGAGAGTTGTCATAAACTGAAAAAGTTCTTATTTTGAGCCCTTATTTAAGTTTTATTAAGGTCCCATTTCTGTTTGGGGTCATCTTCCCCCTATGCATGCTTCATTTCTTCATGATTAAGACTATGCATTAGAGCACTTGCACTGGCCATGGTTTGGCCTCTTAGCCACTGAAATCCAGTGGATTTTTAGTGGCTTAGATGCATTTTTGAGGGCCAAAATTAGAGGGGGGTGACCCCCTCTCTCCTTGTCTTGTTTGGGGGTCTTTTGGGCCTTTCAAAGGGACCCTATTTTGCATGCATTGAAGTCATGTTTGAGGCCCAATTTTGTGGGTTTTAAGGTCTTCCTTAGGTCTTTCCGGGGCCCTTTTGATCGTATTTTATGTCTTTAATGCATGTGTAGAACAATTCCATTCAAGGCCTTTTGAAGGGGCCTTTCATTGTATGCTTCCTTGACTGATTTCAGGGCCAATTTTGTAAGTTTTAGGGCTGTCATAACTCATTTCCAGAGGTGGTTTTGCCATGCTAAGTGTCTATCTTGTATGTGCTTAACAACCCCTTGAATGGCCTTCCAAAGAAGCCCCTCATTTTTGCATGCATTGGCTGCATTTTAGTGATTATTTAGGCACATTTTGGCATGTTTTATTCACTATTTTTGGCTAGTTTGATGAGTTCTCATTTTCTTCATGTACGTGCCATGTAAACTATGCTTGCTAGCCAATGTTGCATGCTATTTTAGTCCATCATGTTAGCATCTTTTGGCCATGCTTTAAACTGCAAATGTGCATATTTTGGGACTGTCTTGGCTCTGTCTTTTGACTTCATGATCAAATAATGCTTGTTTTGTATACTTGTGGTTCAATGCATTAGACTAGTTTTGAGTTTCGGGGCTTATTCCATGCATCGGGTGCCATATTTCCATGTTTCGGGACCATTTAGCATTATGTTTCAGTGCTGAAAATTGCATGTTTGAATTCCATGCTTCATCCTTGCCATGTTTTGGTAGAGTGGCATTTAATGCCTTAGGTTCGGTCCTCGGTTTGCGTGCATGTGTGCACGCATTTTGGTCATCTCATTTTCATCTTACGGCTACTGATGCGAGTGTGGCTGAGGTCCACTCATGTTGGTGTAAGTCCATCATGCATTGTGTATGCCATTTCGGTCCATAGCATTGTGTATGCTAGGTTGCATGTCAGAGCATTGTGTATGCCATGTTACATCGAGCATTGTGTATGCCATTTCATAGCATTGCGTATGCTAGGTTGTATGTTAGTCGCATTGTGTATGCCATTTCATTTGCATTGTGTTTGGGATAGGAGTTAGCCCAAGCATGGGAAACGAGGGACGTTTCGCACTCCGAGTGACGGAACGTGTCTCAATTCCCCGTCGTCGACACTCCGGATTACCCATGATGGAGTTTAGGTCTTGTTGTGTTTTCTGTGCATTCATTTCATATTGAGTCGTGCAATTCGACTCCTCGGTCATCATGCATCGATATGCGTGATTGGTGGCACGAGGATCGAGGACTACACTCCCTGAAGAGTAGTCATGCATACATATGTGAAAATACTTTGCCATGCCCCTTTCTCGCTCTCTGTTACAGCAAATCAGAAATCAGCAGCTTTTCTAAAGCCTTGCACAGCATTCCGGCATTAATTGCAAACAGAGGCGAATCGGGGCATCGCAATGGATTTCCGCGCCGGGCAACTCAAGCATGCATCTCCCATAATTCGAAACAGAGCTGAGGCAGTCCATAGGCTTGCATGCTAATTTACTCGCTTTCCTAGATTAATTTGTTAATTAATTAGGGTTTTGTAATATTTAATTATTCATTTCGGACTGTACTATTTATTTGAATTGTATTATTTATTCGGACCCTCTGAGTGAGGGCACAATTGTAATAAGTGTGCGTGAGTGTGATGTATGTCTTCCAACCCCACGTCTTTCTCCCTTTTATTTACCAGCTTATGATGGTTAGATTAGGGCATGTTTCAATTAGCATACAGTATGATAGCATGTTTGCATTCGTTCATCTGCCTTGCATGCTCCGGGCTCGGCGCATCATACTAACTGCATTTGTATTTCAATTCCAAGTTGAATACGTGTTAGCTGTAGCATTTCATATGCCATCTTAGAATAGCCGAGCCTATCTTAGTTGCATTTTGCATGTGTTGCATTAGGCATTTCTGTATATTTAGGATCATACATGATTTCTAATCAGTTTTTGTTTTGGCTTGGAGTACTAGGTAAGCTTTTATGCTTTAGCATCCTTGCATGTGTGTGAGTGACTGCCATGATAGCATGCTTACTATGAGGCTATGTGCTTATATGATATAACTGCCTAAATGCCTGTGGGTGAAGGTTGGGTTATTTGGATTGGAATAATTCATTAAATGCGGGTTTTAAGCCCACTTGATAGTGGCAAAATCATGTTTTTCTAAGCCCACCTGAGGGTGGCAAATCCACGTCTTAGCCTACTTGCGGGTAGCACCATCAAATCATTTTCAAAATAAACAAACATGAAATGTTTTGTTGCAATTCATGTGACCCAGTCTATATTTGTATGCTGTGCGCATCACGTAGTAAATCTAGGCTAATAACCGGAATAAGAACGCATAGTATTTTCAAAACTAGATATCATGGTTAGTAGAGGCCGATCTTTGATTGGGCGAGCGGGGGTGCTCACGAAGTGACCTTTCCCAATCGTACCCAAGTTACCGAGCCGAGACAACTTTGGTGATGACAGACACGTGGCCTTAGGCAACAAGTCAGGGTTTCCTAAATTTCCCAAAATAAAATATTTAGGTGGCGACTCTGTATCTGGCAAAGCAGTCCATGTTTGGCACTTCTTTCAAAAAAATCTGTTTTCAAAAACAATTTGTCAGATTTGGACTCTTTGATGATTTCATCGATCTTGTATTGCACTCTGCGAGATTAGATACAGGACCGTGACATTGAGTCCTGAAATGTAGTGAGCCCAATGAACAAAACGGGATTTCCCTCCCGGGACGTTCGGGGACGTCTACAGTTTCTGGCGACTCTGCTGGGGAATTTAGAGAACTTGAATCGAACTCATGATATCTTGTTTTGATTACACTTATGTGTTTCTTTGCATTGCATGTGCATTGGTGCGTCTAGGACACCGTGTTTGCCATCTGCTATTCCTGAACGGTTTGCCAGAGGCTCGCTTCGAGAAGCGTGCCATAAGGCTGACCGGTTACGGGCTCTGCCAGTATGGGAGCACAAACCCCAGTTTATAGGTTGTTTGAAACCGCTGCGTGCGTAGTGAAACCCTAGTTCCTAACAAAATAGGACAGGGAAACCCTACCCCAACATAGGGGTGTTTTGACCCTTACTTGTTTGTTATGTGCTTTTAGAGTGCGTCTCTATACGAATGCATGTATCAATTTGCAAGTTTGGGCATCAGGCATGTGGGCACCAGTTCAGTGTTTCTGGGTATCAGGCTTGCAGGCACCAGTTCAGTATTTCTGGGTATCAAGGGCCTGCGGGCACCAGTTCAGTATTTTTGGAATCAGCTATCTACGGGTATCAGATTCAGCTTCGGGGACAGTGATTTGGGGACAGCTGTCTGTTTGTCTGCTCGTTTATTTCCTTATTATTGCTTTATTTATCTTTTTGCTAGGTAGTTTAGCACAACTGCTCCAAACCAAGCAGATATTTCCCAAGCACTCTGGATAAGAGGTCGCCGACTCAATCGATCTAAGGATCTGGTCGACGGACAACCAGTGTTCCACTCTTTACCCCCGGTTATCAGACGGAGGTCGAAAAGGCGCAGTGTATCTGAGCAGAGGTTGCCAGAGCAGCGGATCACCCCATTAGTGGACAGTCGGATTGAGATCCCAATTGTTGCTAAAGAGATAGACCTGCCAGTAGTTCAGACAGATCAGGGCCGTATGGCAAGACCGACAAGAGTTGAGGAAATGATGCGTCAGATGCAGGACACCATGAGAACCATGTAGCAGGATGCTGTTCGCCGAGATGAGTTTGCCAAACAACAGGCCGAGATCATGGCCCAGCAGGCAGAGTTAATTGCCAGATTGCAACAACAAACTGGGGCATCTACTTCACACCCAGTTCCTCCCCCACCAGGAATCCCGACACCCGTGGAGGCACCAAATGTCCAGGCAAATACGGACATACCAACGGGGCCAGTTCCGCCCCCAATTCTGCCCCAGCTATCTAAGGCACCTACACCTGTGAATCAACCAGACTCTCCCTTCGAGTTCGAGGTAGACCATACAGCACTGAAATTGAGCAAGCTTGAGAAGTTGTTCAAGAAATCCCAAGGGGTAAAGGCTATCCCGGATATCGAGGACGGATATACCAACGTGGCTGTTACGCTACCAGATAGGTTTAAAATGCCGCAAATTGATCGCTTCGACGAATCTGGGGACCCCATGGTGCATCTCCGGCTATTTTAAGATATACTACGGCCAATGGGCCTCACCAGACCACAAAAGCTTTCGCTATTCGGCCGGACCCTGTCGGGTGTGGCCGCTATGTGGTATGCGAAGCTAGAGGATGATGTAAAGCGAAGTTGGGATGAAATGGCCGAGGCCTTTGTCGCGCAATACTCTTACAATACCCAAATCGAGATTACGACCTGAGATCTCGAAACAACAAGGTAGGAGCCTAAGGATAGCTTCTCGGATTTCGTAACTCGGTGGAGGGCGAAGGCTTTGATGATGACCCTGAGGCCTACCGACAAAGACCAAATTAGGATGATTGTGCACAATCTCCAACCAAAACTGATGCAAAAAATGATTGTGCTCCCCTTTCCCACTTTTTTAGATCTACATGAAATGGGGGTACAAATTGAAGGTGCAATGAAACAGGGTCTGATTGACCAAGATAGAGAGCAACCCTGAAGAACTTTCAACCGCAACAACAACACAGGCACCAGCAATGTCGCAAATGCTAGAGCTTCAGAAGTAAGCGTGGTCACCACCATTCCCCCTCCCCTTCCAAGACCCATGGCAGCTACACCTTTCTCCGGCGCATCCGGAAGTAACACACAAAACACTCGATTCCAACCCAGAGGCCAAAGAACCTTCACCCCACTATATATGCCCCTGTCCAAGGCTCTAGGGGTATTAATCAAGAAAGGGCACTTAAAGCCCCTGGAGCTGAGGCCATTGCCAAATCCACTTCCTCCTTCTCATAACCCAGCAAAATACTGCGCATATCACCAACAACATGGTCATGACACTGACCAATGTTATAGATTGCGTCATGAGATTCAAGAGCTCATTGACAAATAGGTCATTGTACCTCCAGAAAAACCCAATGTCACAACAAACCCTCTTCCACCGCACAACCAAGCTCCACCTCCCAAAAGAATCAACTTCATCCAGACTGGGGTCGTGTCTTACGATCCCAGCATATATATCACTCCTTCCCACCTACCTAAGCCGGAGGTGCTCCATCCTGACTGCACTGACTCTTTGTGCATGTTGGACATCTCCAAAACCCAACTCGAGTCGATGGTGGTGACTGGCAGAGATAGAACAGAGGAGATTTTAGAAGAGGATGGGATTGTTCAATCAGGGTTTGAGCAGTCTGGGAGTGTCGCTTAGGAAGCCTACGATCCGAGTAATTACATTCTGCCAGCAGGTCAGTTTAAGCCTAATATTGAATTGCCAGAGAGGGCAGAGCTGTGTGTGATCCGAGAAGATGGATTTGAGCAGGGGACGGATGGTTTGACAGTTGTGGAAGAGGACTTGGCCAACCTCCAGTTTTTCAATAACCAAGGTCCAGGAGACGCGGTAATCAACTGGTTTGATTATGAGGAATCGGCAGAGGCTACTGGGTGGCTCGATGACTTGCCAGACATTGTTGACGAAGCTTAGTTAGAGCAGGGCCCGGCAGGGGCAAGTATATCAGTGGTGGCCGGAAGGGCCGGAAATCAGAATGAATCGCCGGAGAGCGCCGGTGCCAAGAATTCCGCTCGAGACTTGGGCATTATGAATACAGGAATTGTTGAACGACCAGCTGTATTGACGCAGCTGGAACAAGAAAGGTTTGAGGATGCCGAGAGAACTAGGAAAGCTAAGGGCCCTGAAGGGACTGAGAGTGCTGTGTGCACGAAGATAGAGAATGCTGTGAGCATGTGGACGGGGAGTACAGCGAGTGCAATTGAACCAGAGCCAGACAGGTGTCTGTTGGCTGCTGACGGAATGTGGTGGGAAGACGATGATTTATGTCTTGCCCACACGGATGAGGATTGGGGGAGTAATCAGCCAGATGATACCTGGTATATTGGTGAGGTCGATCATATGACGAGAAGCGGACGGTATTTCAAGCCCCCGCACCTAGACCAGCCAGAGGCATCTGGGAAGGATAAGGAAGTTGAGAGACAGAAAGAGAGGCAAGTCGAAGAAGAGGTTGTACTAAAGTAGTTAAAGAAGATACAAGCAGACATCTCCATCTGGGGACTGCTTATGGCATCGCGAGTGCACCGACAAGCTGTCTTATTGGCCATGGACAAGGCCAAGCTCTCTATAGACACCACGCCCGAACAGCTGGTGGGCTTAGTTTTTCCGGGAGGAGCTTCCCCGATGTTGACCTTTTCTGACAAAGAACTGCCACCTGAGGGTGCGAACCATAACAAGCCACTCTACATCTCCGTGGAGTGCAGAAATAAATGGATACCCGTGGTACTCGTCGACACAGGGTCCGCCATCAATGTATGTCCAGCGAGGACTGCCTATGCAATTGGCTTGAAGACCGTGGACTTTGTGCCAACAGCCCAGGTGATTCGGGCATACGACAACACAAGCAGAGAAGTCATGGGGACAGCGAAAATTCAGACCAAAGTTGGGCCGGGACAGCATGAAATTGACTTTCACATCCTTGAGGTTCCCGCCACTTTCAATCTGCTTTTGGGGCGGCCGTGGCTGCATCAAGTGAAGGCAGTTTCTTCTACCTTGCATCAAATGGTGAAATACCCCCATGGAAAGGGAGTAGCCATTGTTTTTGGGAATTCATCGATCCATCCACCGCCGGAAGTATCTACGCCAGTTTTGGAAATTGAGCACGGTATGGAGGATGTGTTCTTATCCGATTTTACCCTAGCTGAGGCTCGAGTCGTGCAGAATATCTTAGCTGTTAATGAGGGGGTGTATGTTAGTACTCAATCGATATACCTCATGAACAAGCTTCAACATATCCCCGGGATGGGATTGGGAAAGAACGGTCAGAAGGGCGTCGCAGTATCGGCCGAGGTGCCACATAACCCACAAACCTTTGGTTTGGGTTATCTGCCCACCAAAGAGGATTGGATAAGGCAGGGTAAGGAGATGGCTGGGAGAGCCAGAGCGAAGAAGGCGGGGAGGCCTTTTGACTTAATGTATCGACCCATTTAGGTACCTGTAGACACCCCATTTTTGACCGACCTTAAGACTCAGACGTCAGTGATTGAACGCTCGGTGATATTGCATATTGCGCTCGTTCAGAAGTTTCAGAGTCCCGGCTGCAAGCCTTGCCTCCAGACTTCCGGACTCTTTCGTGCCTTGCCTCGGTTTGCGAACCAGGCTCTATTTTCTCTATTTTCTCTTCCCGAAGGGAGGGAGAGGTCTCATAGACCATCTCTCAGTGGCCGTAGGCTACGTTTCGCGGTCGTAGGCCATTTTTCCCGTTTAGAGCCCGGTTTCTAGTTTTTTTTGCAGCCGTCGGCCGTGTGCCTCGGTTCGGGACCGCTTAACCACCTCCGTTTGCTCCGGTTTTTGGAAAACATCTTATTTCCTCCTTTTTGAGGGACACTAGGGTCTGAGAGACCAACTTCGTGGTCAAACACCACCGCCGGTGCTTAACAGTCAGTTTTTGGGTCCCCGAACCGCGTGTTTTGGCCCCCGAACCTTCGTTTTGCATCGGTTTGGGTTCATTTTTGGTGGAGACCTTATTTTCGTTGTTAGAAAGGTTGTAGGAGAGTGGGAGGCCAGCAATTTTTCTGAAAAACCAGCTTTTTTTTTGGTCAAAAGTGATTCAGCATGAATCCGGGAAGGAGGAAAACACTGCGCGGCTTCACCGAAACGAGCATAACTCTTTCCATACTTGGATTTAAGATATCAGGTTACCACCATTGGAAATCTTTCTTCCAGGGCTTCATTTTTAACTCAAGAATCTCCTAAGGACAAGTTCGGGTGGGGGAGATATGGTTGGTTGAAATCCGTTTGGACCGAATCTGCGCGGCTTCACCAAAACAGGCATAACTTTTTGCACAGGAGGAATTTTGATGCAAGGTTTGCGGCATTGGAAAGCTAACTTCCGGGGCTTCGCCCTAATGGGTGGCCGGCCACTTTGACTGTTTTGACCTGGTCGGCCGGCCACTTGCCCGGTCGGTTGACCACTTTGGCCCTTTTGAGCTGGCCAGCCATTTTTGCCCTCCCGAGTGTGTTCCAGCTGTGCCAGCTATTCTGCATTTGACCCACTGTCCGAAGGTCTTCCCTTTTGGGGGGAAATTTGAATTCATTTCCCCCCCTTTTTCCTCCCCTCCTCCCTCTATAAAACCAGCACTTCCAGCTGCATTTGAGGGGGTTAGAAAAATTGTTTTGAGCTTGGTATACACATCTTTCTCTATCCCTCTCATCCAAGCTTCAAAATACCTTGGTTCTTGGCCATTTCTACATCAACTCCTAGCCTATCAATCTACACTCCATTCCAGTAACTTGAGGCTGCTTTCCAGAGGTGAAGAGTTCCCAAACTTGGCCCAAAAGTTGTTGAAGCTTGGCTCTACAAGGGTGAGTCCTTTTTTCCCTCTTTCTTGTCTTGTTTTGCATGCTATCTAAGCCATACTTGCAAGCTTTTTTGGGCTCCGACCCAAACTGTAAATAGTCATATTTTGACCCCCTTTTCATGTTTGATCAAGGACCTCCGGCTGTTTGAGCTCTCCTACTACCACTTGCCTCTTTATCTCTCGTTTAGGCCAATTTTTGCATAGTATTTTAGGCTTATTTTTGAGTTGTTTTGGACTTGGTCATAAACTGTAAAATAACTTTTTTTGAGCCCCTATTCAAAATTGTTGAAGGGCTCTCCTCTATTTGAGGTCTCCTACTATCACTTGCTTCTTTATCTCTCTTTTAGGCCAATTTTTGCATAGTATTTTAGGCTTATTTGTGAGTTGTTTTGGACTTTTCCAGAAACTATGAAATATCTTTTTTTGAGCCCCTCTTCAACATTGTTGAAGGGCTCTCCTCTTTTTGAGAACAGCAGCAACCACTTGTCTCTTTACCCCTCTTTTAGGCCTTTTCTTGCATGATAGTTTGGCCTTATTTTTGATTATTTTCATGGGTTGATGTAAACTGTAAAGTACCTTGTTTTGAGCCCCTCTTAAACTTTGTTGAAGGGCTCTTTGCCATTTGGGGTCAGCTGCTGTCCCTTGTGTTTAATCTCTCCTTTAGGGCCATTTTTGCATGATAGATTAGCCCTATTTGTGTTCATTTTTGAGGCTTGTTATAAAATGAAAATATGCATGTTTTGGTACTGTTTTGCATCTTTATTCATGCTTCATGATCAAATAATGCATGCTTTGTATAGCTGTAAGTCATTCCATGAGCCTAGTTTCGAATTTCGGGGTTCATTCCATGCATCGGGTGCCATGTTTCCATGTTTCAGGGATGTTTTGTATCATATTTCAGCACTGAAATTTGCATGCTTGCATATCATGTTCCATGCCTTTCCATGCTTTGGGTAGAGTGGCATTTGATGCCTTAGGCTTGGTCCTCGGTTTGCATGCATGTGTGCACGCATCTCGAGTGTCTCATTTTCATCTCATGGCTACTGATGTGAGTGTGGCTGAGGTCCACTCATGTTGGTGTAAGTCCATCATGCATTGTGTATGCCATTTCAAATCATAGCATTGCGTATGCTAGGTTGTATGTTAGAGCATTATGATATGCCATGTTACCTCGTGCATCGTGTATTCCATTTCATAGCATTGTGTTGCTAGGTTGCATGTTAGAATTGCTTCATGCATGTCATGCATATTGCATTGTGTTTGGGATAGGAGTTAGCCCGAGCATAGGAAACGAGGGACGTTTCGTACTTCGAAATGACGGAACGTGTCTCAATTCCCAGTCACCGACACTCCGGATTATCCATGATGGAGTTTAGGTCTTGTTGTGTTTATACATGCATTCATTTCATATTGAGTCGTGCAATTTGACTCCTCGGTCATCATGTATCGATATGCGTGATTGGTGGCACGAGGATCGAGGACTACACTCCCTGAAGAGTAGTCATGCATACATATGTGAAAATACTTTTACCATGCCCCTTTGTTGCTCTCTGTTGCAGCAAATCAGAAATCGACAGCCTTCTGGAGCTTGACACGCATTCTAAGAACAATTGCAAAAAGAGGCAAACCGGGGCATCGCGAAGGATTCTCTGCACAAGGCAACCGAGCACGCATCATTCATCATCCGAAGCAGATTTGAGGCAGTCCTTGGTGCATGCCATTTATTGCTTTCCTAATTTAATTTGTTAATTACTTAGGGTTTTGTACATATTTGGACTGTAATTATTCATTTGGGACTGTATATTATTTATTGGACCCTCTGCGCGAGGGCACAACTGTAATAAGTGTGCGTGCGTGTGATGTATGTCTTCCAACCCCACGTCTTTCTCCCTTTTATTTACCTGCTTATGATGGTTAGATTAAGGCATGTTTCAATTAGCATACAGTATGACAACATGTTTGCATTCATCATCTGTTTTGCATGCATCGGCTCGGCGCATCATACTAACTGCATTGTATTTTCAATTCCAAGGTGAATACATGTTAGCTGTAGCATTTCATATGTCATGTTTAGAATAGCCGAGCCTGCTATAGTTGCACTTTTGCATGTGTTGCATTAGGCATTTCTGATATAATTAGGATCATGCATGGATTTCTAATTCGCTTCTGTTTTGGCTTGGAGTACTCGGTAAGTTTTATGCTTTAGCATCCTTGCATGCGTGTGAGTGACTGCCATGATAGCATGCTTACCATGAGGCTAATTGCTTATGTGATATAATGCCTGAATGCCTGTGGGTGAAGGTTGTGTTACTTGGATTAGAACAATTCATTCACTGTGATTTTAAGCCCACTTGAGAGTTGGCAAAAAATCATGTTTTCTAAGCCCACCCGAGGGTGGCAAATCCACATCTTAGCCTACTTGCGGGTAGCACCATCAAACCATTTTCAAACAAACAAACATGAGATGTTTTTTTCCAATTTCAGGCGATCCAGTCTTTACTGTATGCTGTGCGCATCACATAGTAAATCTAGGCTAATAACCGGAAATAAGAACGCATAATGTTTTCAAAAATAGATATCATGGTTAGTAAGTAGAGGCCGATCTTTGATCGGGTGAGCGGGGGTGCTCACGAAGTGACGTTCCCCAATCGTACCCAAGTTCCCGAGCCGAGGCAACTTTGGTGATGACGGACACGTGGCCTTAGGAAAAACGAGTCAGGGTTTTCCTAAATTTCCCCAAAATAAAACATTTAGGTGGCGACTTTGATCTGGCAAAGCAGTCCATGTTTGGCACTTCTTTCAAGATCTGTTTTCTCAAAACGATTTGCCGATTTGGACTCTTTTGGTTCAGATTTAGAACCGTGACAATTTGAGAGTCCCGAACTTGTAGTGAGCCCATACAAACAGAACGAGAGCATCCCTCCCGGGGCGTTCGGGGACGTCTACAGTTTCTGCCGACTCTGCTGGGGGAGTTTTAGAAGAACTTGACTCGAACTCATGATATCTTGTTTTGACTACACTTGTGTGTTTCTTTGCATTGCATTTGCATTGGTGCGCCTAGGACACCGTGTTTGCCATCTGTTATTCTTGAACGGTTTGCCGGAGGCTTGTCTTGTCAAGGCATGACCATAAGGCTTACCGGTTACGGGCTCTGCCAGTATGGGAACACATACCCCGGTTTTACCGGGGCACCCTTTTGACCATTCGACCTAGTGCATATTCGGAATCCATAGTGACCATTCCAAGCTAGGACAGGTTGCTTACCCGATTTAGGTTGTTTGAAACCGCTGCGTGCGTAGTGAAACCCTAGCTCCAGACAAAATAGGACAGGGAAACCCTACCCCAACATAGGGGTGTTTTGGCTCTCACTTGTTTGCTATGTGCTTTTAGAGTGCGTCTCTATAGGAATGCATGTATCAGTCTACAAGTTTGGACATCAGGCCTACGGGCACCAGTTTAGTAGTTTGGGCATCAGGCCTGCGGGCACCAGTTTAGTACTTTGGGATTCAGTTCACCTGAGGGTATCAGTTTACGGGCAGAATTTTGGGCAAAATTCTATAGGAGGCGCAGTCATTCAGCTCTGCTCATGTGGGTTATCGTGAAATCGGGCTGAGATGCTGCATGTTTTCTCTTTTACTAGGTAGTCTGGGAACCATAGCTTTAGAGGGCTCCAATATCCCCTGGGTACACCGAACTTGTGATTGATAGACTTTGTTGGGTCAGAAATTCAGTTCAAAGGCAATCAGTGTTCCTTTACCAGAGGCAGGGTGAAAAGGTCGGTCAGGCACAGACCACCAGTACAGCAGCTACCAGCTCAGTGGTCTTTGAACAGCCAGGTTGAGATTTCTGAGCCTACTGCAGATACAGGTATACCAGTTGCTCAGTTAGATCAGGACAATATGTCAGGTCTGGAAGAGATGGTGCGCCAACTCCAGGATAGTATAAAAGCCATGCAGCAAGATGTTGTCCGTCAAGCAGAATTCACCAAGCAACAGGCCGTGGTTATAGCCCAACAGGTAGAGACAATTGCCAGGTTAGAGCAGCAAACTGGAGTATCTACTTCACACCAGGCTCCCCCCCACCAAGAGTTCCCATACTCGGGGAGGCAACCCACGTCTAGGATGATACGGACATTCCAGGTGGGCCAGCTCCGCCCCCGGTGCTACCCCAGCTGTCTAAAACACCCACTAACCTGCCAGACTCCCCCTTTGAGTTCGAGATGGACCCCACAACATTGAAAGTGAGCAAGCTTGAGGAATTGTTCAAAAAGTCTTAGGGGGCCCGCTCTATTCCTAATATAGAGGATGGTTATACCGACTCAGTGGTGACCTTGCCGGAGCGGTTTAAAATGCCGCATATCGATCGATTTGATGGCTCTGAAGACCCAATGGTGCACCTCCAACTATTTTCTGATATCTTGAGGCCAATGGGTTTGACCACAGCCCAGAAATTGTCACTATTCGGCCGAACCCTGTCTGGGATAGCCGTAATCTGGTATGCAAAATTGGAGAACTCTGTGAAACAGGACTGGGAAGGGCTGGCTGAGGCCTTTATTGCTCAATACTCCTACAACACACAAATCGAGGTCACGACTCGTGATCTTGAAGTCACCCGCCAAGAGCCAAAGGAGGGTTTCTCAGAGTTCGTGACAAGATGGAGAGCAAAGGCCTCAATGATGACTACAAGGCCTTCCGACAAAAATCAGATCAGCATGATTGTTCGGAATCTGCAGGGCAAGTTGCTGCAAAAGATGGTCGTTCTACCCCTGTTTACCTTCCCAGCCCTTCATGAAATGGGGGTTCAAATCGAGGATGCCATCAAACAAGGGATCTTTGCAGAAGATAATGAGCCTTCGAAGAGGAATGTTGCTTGCGGATCCAATGCTACTACTGCTGGTAGCACAGCTGCGAAATGCTCAGAAGTAGACACTATCACCACTTCCCTCAATGACCAAAAACCAACCACTTCAACTCGGCCCCAAGCCCGAAAATTCCATCCTCTTTACATGAGTCTCTCCCAAGCCTTGAAAAAGCTGCAAGAAGAAGGGCACCTAGAACTCCTAGAACCCCAACACCTTTCAAATCCTCTTCCACCAAGATATGACCCAGCTAAATACTGTGTCTATTATCAACAACACGGTCATGATACGAACCGTTGCATCCGCCTCCGTCATAAGATTTAGGATCTTTTTTGATTACACTTATGTGTTTCTTTGCATTGCATTTGCATTGGTGCGCCTAGGACACCGTGTTTGCCATCTGCTATTCCTGAACGGTTTGCCGGAGGCTTGTCTTGTCTAGGCATGACCATAAGGCTGACCGGTTGTGGGCTCTGCCAGTATGGGAACACAAACCCCCATTTGCATCGCATTCTGCCATTTTCTCGATTTGCGTGCCCGTGTGCACGCATCTCGAGGCATCTCACT
>NW_021024984.1:731545-749966 GCF_004153795.1 Camellia sinensis | reverse complement strand
TTGGCAAAAGTTAGAGTGTAAAAGGAGAGGTTAATACCCGAGTGTACCCTAAACCCGAACTACGTAAGGCTTGATTCCCATCTTTGGGATACGTAGGCAACTTCATTCTGAAGTCCAGCCGTAAAACACTTCAAATTGATTGTGCCCATGTAATGGTTTTGATCATCTTCGCTTTCTCTGTATCCGAGAATTTGGTTGTGTTCAGTGGTTGCAAAAACTATGGATAATACTTTTGCCACTCAAGTTGGGGGCAGTTTGAATCAAGGGGCAAGCCGGGAGAAGGGTCGTTGTATCAGAAATGTTCCTTTCAGCTATAATCCTGCACTCGGAAGAGATCAGGAAACCAGGCCAGCACCAGCTAATCCCTCTGTTGGTGCGCCCAGCAAAAATCCACAAACCTTGAAGTACCAACCCCGAGGTCGGAGGGTCTTCCATGCCCTCTATATGCCTTTGTCCAAAGCTCTCCAAATCCTTGTTGGACAAGGCCATCTCAAACCCCTTGAGCCTCGGCCTCTCCCGAACCCTCTTCCGACTACACATGATGCTACCCAGTACTGCACATACCATCAGCAAACTGGCCATACTACCGACAACTGCTTTCGTCTTCGCTGCGAAGTACAGGATCTGTTTGACAACGGGGTCATCCTCCCGCCGAGCTCAGCAAAGTCTATCGGCACTGGATCGGTAAACTTGGGGGATAATGTGATGTGATCAGGGGATGAACCAACTGCGGGTGGTGCTCGATTAACTCTAAACGTGGGAATGGCACGCACTGTTCTGAGCAATATACAAACACCAGTTTTTGTGCTTTCTAACTTGGGTATTGAGTCAGTGTTGTTGTTTTATATAGAGTCAGTCTTTTTGTTTTGGGTCTGTCTTGGTGTATCGAGTCAGTCCTGTTTTGTTGGAGTCGAGTGATTTCGGGGGTGTTACCGCAGACATCACTTGCTTGTTTTGTGTTTGTCTTTTCGTTTTCTTTTGAGTCTGTTTCTGCCTTGGAGCCAGTTGTGCTAACAGATTCTGATTGAAATAGCAGTGATTTTCGCACTCTTGTGTTTGCTTCTGCCGTGTGCTAGTTGTGCCGGGATTTGAATGAAACGGCAGTGCATTCCACCTGCTCTCTTGTGCCTTGAAATTACTGCATTGACCTAAGTTTTTTTCAAAACATTTTTCTGAACACTACAGTGAAAATGAAGAGGAAGGAATTCCTCGGGTTTTGCAAAAATTTGATCAATTGAGAGAAAGGGAGGCATGCTAAGCCGTTAATGAATGAAATCTTGCTTGTTAGTGTGAGTACTGGGAAGGATCCTGGCTTGATCCAGATTGGTTCTACATTGTCTTCAGCGCAAGCGACTAGTCGCTTTCTTAAAAGATTTCAAAAAATGTTTTGCGCGGTCCTGCGAAGACCTGTGTGGAATCACTCTTGAGATTGTGCAGCCTAGGATCGCTCTCAGCCTCGAGACTCGACCCCTTGCTTTCAAACCTCGAACTCGGACTCAGAAAGTTCAAAGGTCAACCATAATGTGAGGCCTGCGTGGCCAGATTAGAAGCAGCCCTCGAACTAGGGGCAAGAAAAGTTAGACCAAGTGTTTTCGAAGGAAGCTTGCGAAGCTAGATCAAAAGCCCTCAAACTAGGGGCAAAACTGTCAGATGTGCTCGAAGAGTCAAAAAAATTGGGATGTTTCTTAAGCTAACAAAGATCGGCAAGAATGCCAAATCCCAGAGGGGAAGAGAGAAAAAAGTATTGCTAAAGAAAAACTGAGTTCCGATCTACAACACTAGGGGCAAATTCAGCCTCCACGGGATGGACTCCTGCATCGTCAGCGAACAGCAGCCACTCTCTTGGATTCAGACGGATTCGACATCTCAGAACCATTTGACATGGACCAAGCTACACTTTTACCCTTGAGAGGCTCACTGGGCCGAAAACCCGGAAGGGCGACCTAGGCAAAAGTTAGAGCAAGAAAAAGAACAAAAAAAAAGAAGAAGAAAAATGTAAAGAACAAAAAAAAAAGAAAAGAAGAAAAAGAAGAAAAAGAAAAAAAATGAAAAGAAAAGAAAAGAAGAACATAGCTCGCAAGGTTGAAAACTCGGAAGGGCGGCCTTGGCAAAAGTTAGAGCGCAAAAGGAGAGGTTAAAATACCTGAGTGTACCTTAACCCCGAACTACGTAACGCTTGATTCCCATGTTTGGGATATGTGGGCAACTTCATTCTGAAGTCCAGCCGTAAAACACTTCAAATTGACTGTGCCCATGTAATGGTTTTGATCATCATCGCTTTCTCTGTATCCGAGAATTTGGTTGTGTTCGTCACTCTGAGGACTGACTACAATGCGCTGCGGGGCCATTCAGACAAGGGGCAACTTTCCGTTGCCATTCAATGCGCTGTGGTGCCGTTCAAACAAGGGGCGACTGTCCGTTGCCATGCAGCTCCCCTCAAACAAGGAGCAATTTTCCTTCGAATCTGAGGTTGTGCATCTCAAGAGTGGGTTCTATGCTTGTTGAGCAGTGGTCATTTGAAAAAACAGTTTTTGAGAATTTTTACTAAGGTTGACTGATCTTCTCTCGAAAACTATTCCATTTTTCCAAAACTGGACCTTTTTCTTGGACCCAAAAAGGAAAATTTTCGGTGCTAATAACCTAACTTGCATGATTTTGAATCAGAAAATCGAACAAACGTGTTAATCTAACTCTCATTTTTGTTAAAATTGTTTTAGTAGAAAGCCAAAAACAAAAAATGGTCAAAATGATGAACTAGGGGCACAGTTGAGTCAAGTGTTCTGTCTTTTCCCCATTGTCAACATACATGCCAGAAAAGGCGCCATACTTGCCAAGAAGGGCACTCTACCTGCCAAAAAAGGCACAACTGAGGGCGGCAACAAAAGGGCTGAAAGCTCTCTCATCCTCCAACAGCGAGATATCAAGCCAAGTGCGAAGCACAAGATTGGAATGGATCAAGGTACTCCATTCCCTCATCCGGCGCATCGACAGATGTCACCGGAGGAAATAGCCGCGAACTGATTATGTTGGGAAAGAGCCTGCAACTTTCGGTTTATCCATCAACCACCCAGGGGAGGGATAGAAAAAGGAGAGATTGAAGAATAGAGAGGTGTGCGCTGAGAGAAAAAGTGAGGAAAGGGCTTTTTCAGAAAAACAGAGCCTGAGGGCCGAGTGATGTGAGAATCACAAATGAGAAAAGGGTGGGAAATAATACCCGGAGAAACTGGCTCCTCGTGCACCAAGAGGTCTTTCGTCTTTGTAACACAGTTGAGTGTTGTGTTTGTGTGTTTTGTTTGTCTCGATTCTTGTTTTGAGTCGTTTAAGTGTCAATAGATGTGTTTAGGTTGTTCTACCTTTGTTTTCCATTGTTGAGTCGTTTTGACTGTGGTCAGTTGTAGGCTCAATACCCGGTTGAGAACCCTTTTCTCATTTCAATTTCAAAAATCGTTTTGTGCACAGAGTGCCGTGTCGTTCTCCACATTTGTACAAATCAGGATTGGTTCTTTCATAAAGCCACGGGATTCAACCCAGGTCATGTGAAAACAGTAAAACCAGGACCCATCTGAAGCTATGAAAGTTCCGAGCTACAAAGCAAAAGAAAAGAGGGAAAATGTCGGGCATCCAAGATTGTTTCAACTTCGGCAAGTTTCGTCATTGCATCCTGTATGTTCTGAATGAGCAGTGTCTTGTATGAGCTGTGTGCCGAATAAACAAAATACTGTGTTATGGGCTGTGAGTTCAGAATGAGTTGTGTTCAGAACGGACCGTGTGTTCAGAATCAGCGGTGTCCTGCATGAGCCGTATGTTCCAAAATAAGTAGAATATTGTGTTATGAGCTGTGTGTTCAGAATAAGCAGTATGTTGATACAAGCTGTGTGTTCAAAGTGAACAGGATACTGTGTTGATTGTTTCACTGTTTCAAGCCAGAATGGCGATCAGAAGTGCTCTCTCTAAGTACCATTTCCCGTCAGAGTAAAGCGGTTTACCGCCACTCACTCCATGAGGTGCTTTCTAAAGTGCCGCTATGCTTGTTTATTGCATTCCTTAAACATCACCCTCCGCATTGCTTGCAACATGTATCGTATCATCACACTTATTGCATTTATTTGCATCTTGTGTTATCTCTTATTGTTTATCCTTTTACGCTGAGCAGCGTTTAGGATCGTTGTCCCCTGGGACTCAACTTAGGTTGCGTGGAACAACGCACCCGAGTTGTTTACCTCTTCTCACGGTTTCAGCGTGGTTATAGTGTTCTTTTCCTCACACGATTTCAGCGTGTTTAGAATTTATCCCAGGTTGGGTTGTAGACGCGCTGAGTGGGTTGTCATTGGACCTCCTCTCATGATTTCAACGTGGTTTGAGTGTCCCGTTCCTTATGCGATTTCAGCGTGTTTGGAATTTATCTCAGGTTGCGTTGTGTGTGCACCTGGGCGGTTGTTGTTTGGTCCTCCTCTCACGATTTCAGCGTGGTTTGAGTGTCCCGTTCCTTACGTGATTTCAGCGTGTTTGGAATTTATCTCAGGTTGCGTTGTGTACGCACCTGGGCGGTTGTTTTCAGGCCTCCTCACACGATTTCAGCGTGTTTGGATTTTATCTCAGGTTGCGTTGTGCGCGCACTTGAGCGGTTGTCTTTGGACCTCCTCTCACGATTTCAGCGTGGTTTGAGTGCCCCATTCCTTATGCGATTTCAGCGTGTTTGGAATTTATCTCAGGTTGCGTTGTGCGCGCACCTGGGCGGTTATTGTTTGGACCTCCTCTCACGATTTCAGCGTGGTTTGAGTGTCCCGTTCCTTACGCGATTTCAGCGTGATTGGAATTTATCTCAGGTTGCGTTGTGTACGCACCTGGGCGGTTGTTTTCAGGCCTCCTTACACGATTTCAGCTTGTTTGGATTTTATCTCAGGTTGCGTTGTGCGCGCACTTGAGCGGTTGTCTTTGGACCTCCTCTCACGATTTCAGCGTGGTTTGAGTGTCCCGTTCCTTATACGATTTCAGCGTGTTTGGAATTTATCTCAGGTTGCGTTGTGTACGCACCTGGGCGGTTGTTTTCAGGCCTCCTCACACGATTTCAGCGTGTTTGGATTTTATCTCAAGTTGCGTTGTGCGCGTACTTGAGCGGTTGTCTTTGGACCTCCTCTCACGATATCAACGTGGTTTGAGTGTCCCGTTCCTTATGCGATTTCAACGTGTATGGAATTTATCTCAGTTTGCGTTGTGCGCGCACCTGGGCGGTTGTTGTTTGGACCTCCACTCACGATTTCAGCATGGTTTGAGTGTCCCGTTCCTTACGCGATTTCAGCGTGTTTGGAATTTATCTCAAGTTGCGTTGTGTACGCACCTAGGCGGTTGTTTTCAGGCCTCCACACACGATTTCAGCGTGTTTGGATTTTATCTCAGGTTGCGTTGTGCACGCACTTGCGCGGTTGTCTTTGGACCTCCTCTCACGATTTCAGCGTGGTTTGAGTGTCCCGTTCCTTATGCGATTTCAGCGTGTTTGGAAATTATCTCAGGTTGCGTTGTGCGCGCACCTGGGCGGTTGTTGTTTGGACCTCCTCTCACGATTTTAGCGTGGTTTGAGTGTCCCGTTCATTATGCGATTTCAGCGTGTTTTGAATTTATCTCAGGTTGCGTTGTGTACGCACCTGGGCAGTTGTTTTCAGGCCTCCTCACACGATTTCAGCGTGTTTGGATTTTATCTCAGGTTGCGTTCTGCGCGCCCTTGAGCGGTTGTCTTTGGACCTCCTCTCACGATTTCAGCGTGGTTTGAGTGTCCCGTTCCTTATGCGATTTCAGCGTGTTTGGAAATTATCTCAGGTTGCGTTGTGCGCGCACCCGGGCGGTTGTTGTCGCACCCGGGCGGTTGTTGTTTGGACCTCCTCTCACGATTTCAGCGTGGTTTGAGTGTCCCGTTCCTTATGCGATTTCAACGTGTTTTGAATTTATCTCAAGTTGCGTTGTGTACGCACCTGGGCGGTTGTTTTCAGGCCTCCTCACACGATTTCAGCGTGTTTGGATTTTATCTCAGGTTGCGTTGTGCACGCACTTGAGCGGTTGTCTTTGGACCTCTTCTCACGATTTCAGCGTGGTTTGAGTGTCCCGTTCCTTATGCGATTTCAGCGTGTTTGGAATTTATCTCAGGTTGCGTTGTGCGCGCACCTGGGCGGTTGTTGTTTGGACCTCCTCTCATGATTTCAGCGTGGTTTGAGTGTCCCGTTCCTTACGCGATTTCAGCGTGTTTGGAATTTATCTCAGGTTGCGTTGTGTACGCACCTGGGCGGTTGTTTTAAGGCCTCCTCACACGATTTCAGCGTGTTTAGATTTTATCTCAGGTTGCATTGTGCGCGCACTTGAGTGGTTGTTTTCGGACCTCTTCTCACGTTTTCAGCATGGTTAGAGTGTTCTCTTCCTCACACGATTTCAGCGTGTTTGAAATTTATCCCATGTTGCGTTGTAGACGCGCTGGGCGGGTTGTTTTTGGACCTCCTTTCACGATTTTAGCGTGGTTTGAGTGTCCCGTTCCTCACTCGATTTCAGCATGTTTGGATTTTATCTCTGGTTGCGATGTGTGCATGCTTGAGCAATTGTTTTCGGACATCTTCTCACGATTTCAGCGTGGTTACGGTGTTCTTTTCCTCACACGATTTCAGCGTGTTTGAAATTTATCCCAGGTTGCGTTGTAGACACGTTGGATGGGTTGTTTTTGGACCTCCTCTCACGATTTCAGTGTGGTTTGAGTGTCCCATTCCTCACACAATTTCAGCGTGTTTGGATTTTATCTCTGGTTGCGTTGTGTGCGCACTTGAGCAATTGTTTTCATACCTCTTCTCACGATTTCAGCGTGGTTAGAGTGTTCTTTTCCTCACACGATTTCAGCGTGTTTGGAATTTATCCCAGGTTGCGTTGTAGACGCGCTGGGCAGGTTGTTTTTGGAGCCTCCCCTTCCTCACACGATTTCAGCGTGTTTGGAATTTATCTTAAGTTGCATGGAACGCGCTCCTGGTTGATTTTCTTTGTTCTTCCTCCACTCACGAGTCCAGCGTGGTTGGCGTGTGTTCACCATTTGCATCAATTGTATCACATCTATTACATCGTATCTATTTAACTGTCTGGTCTAGGAGACCTTAAATCCTCCGGTCTAAGGAGACCTTAAATCCTGCATCTTTTTTCGCACTGTCTTGTGCACTCCCGGGTCTAGGAGACCTTAAATCCTCTAAAGGTGCAATTCCTTTGGTGTTTGTCATGCCCGAACGACTTCCAGTGGTCTGGTATAGCCACCTTCCTGTGTTAGCAATGAGTTCCTAGGAGATCAACTGAGACGGTGGAAACTAGAGTTCGAATGGCTCTTGCCTAGAACGCAAAGGTTCGGGATTTCCGAGACTAAAGTCTGGTTTAAATACCCAGAGGTATATCCTCGGCTTGAAATCTGTATGGCAGCCCCATAGATTGAGATAACATGTGTATGCGCCTCAATTCTGGATACTGAACCAACCTAGTCTGTCACCCTGTTGGAGAATAGGGAAAGTTGTGACCATAGTCAGGAAGAAAAGTAGTACCTGTGGCTCAATCAAGAAGAAGAGAGAGATCCCCAGCAGCATGAGGCACGATATTGCATGTACGGTTCATTCGAAGCTGGTGCAACCAGACGAATCGCGCAGGTATTGTATCTTCTCTGTGTGAAACGTGGCGAGAATCGAACAATTCTCTGCATTCTTAACTGCATGAAATGTAGTTGTTGCTTTGCATTCTTGCTTAAAACTGTTGCATCTATTGTGAATATGTGCTTCATTACAGCTTGCTGCATTTGCATGATCATTGAGATACCTTCGGCTTCTTGCATTGTCGGTTGCATTTTTCCCCTACCTACGGGCACATCTCTATTTGTCTTGCCTGTTTGTCTCTAAGTCTTCGGCCTTGTCAAAAATGGGTCGTCTCTGGGCTTTGACATTCACTCTCGTCACTTATGACTTCTGAGTTCTGTCAAAGAGGGGCAACTGTAGACACCCCATTTTTGACCGACCTTAAGACTCAGACGTCACTGATTGAATGCTCGGTGATATTGCATATTGCACTCGTTTAGAAGTTTCAGAGTCCCGGCTGCAAGCCTTGCCTCCAGACTTCCGGACTCTTTCGTGCCTTGCCTCGGTTCGCGAACCAGGCTCTGTTTTCTTTTCCCAAAGGGAGGGAGAGGTCTTGTAGACCATCTCTCAGTGGCCGTAGGCTACGTTTCGCGGTCGTAGGCCATTTTTCCCGTTTAGAGCCCGGTTTTCGGTTTTTTTGGAGTCGTTGGCCTTGTGCCTCGGTTCAGGACCGCTTAACCACCTTCATTTGCTCCGGTTTTTGGCATACATCTTAGTTCTTCCTTTTGAGGGACACTGGGGTCTGAGAGACCAACCTCGGGGTCAAACGCCACCTCCGGTGCTTAACAGTCAGTTTTCGGGACCCCGGACCGCGTGTTTTGGCCCCCGAACCTTTGTTTTGCATCGGTTTGGGTTCATTTTTGGTGGAGACCTTATTTTCGTTGTTAGAAAGGTTGTAGGAGAGTGGGAGGCCAGCAATTTTTCTAAAAAACCAGCTTTTTTTTTGGTCAAAAGTGATTCAGCATGAATCCGGGAAGGAGGAAAACACTGCGTGGCTTCACCGAAACAAGCATAACTCTTTGTATACTTGGATTTAAGATATGAGGTTACCACCATTGGAAAGCTTACTTCCGGGGCTTCATTTTTCACTCAAGAATCTCCTAACGACAATTTCGGGTGGGGGAGATATGGTTGGTTGAAATCCGTTTGGACCGAATCTGCGCGGCTTCACCAAAACAGGCATAACTTTTTGCACAGGAGGAATTTTGATGCAAGGTTTGCGGCATTGGAAAGATAACTTCCGGGGCTTCATCCTAGGGGGTGGCCGGCCACCTTGACCCTTTTGACCTCGTCGGCCGGCCACTTGCCCGGTCGGTTGACCACTTTGGCCCTTTTGAGCTGGCCAGTCATTTTTGCCCTCCTGAGTTTGTTCCAGCTGGGCGAGCTATTCTGCATTTGACCCACTGTCCGAAGGTCTTCCCTTTTGGAGGGAAGTTTGTATTCATTTCCCCCCCTTTTTCCTCCCCTCCTCCCTCTATAAAACCAGCACTTCCAGTTGCATTTGAGGGGCTTAGAAAAATTGTTTTGAGCTTGGTATACACATCTCTCTCTATCCCTCTCATCCAAGCTTCAAAATACCTTGGTTCTTGGCCATTTCTACATCAACTCCTAGCCTATCAATCTACACTCCATTCCAGCAACTTGTGGATGCTTTCCAGAGGTGAAGAGCTCCCAAACTTGGCCCAAAAGTTGTTGAAGCTTGGCTCTACAAGGGTGAGTCTCTTTTTCCCTCTTTCTTGTCTTGTTTTGCATGCTATCCAAAGCCATACTTGCAAGATTTTTTGGGCTCTGACCCAAACTGTAAATAATCATATTTTGACCCTCTTTTCATGTTTGATCAAGGACCTCCGGCTGTTTGAGCTCTCCTACTACCACTTGCCTCTTTATCTCTCTTTTAGGCCAATTTTTGCCTAGTATTTTAGGCTTATTTGTGAGTTGTTTTGGACTTGGTAATAAACTGTAAAATAACTTTTTTTGAGTCCCTATTCAACATTGTTGAAGGGATCACCTCTGTTTGAGGTCTCCTACTATCACTTGCCTCTTTATCTCTCTTTTAGGCTAATTTTTGCATAGTATTTTAGGCTTATTTGTGAGCTGTTTTGGACTTTGCCATAAACTATGAAATATTTTGTTTTGAGCCGATATTCAACATTTTTGAAGGGCTCTCCTCTTTTTGAGAACAGCAGCTACCACTTGTCTCTTTACCCCTCTTCTAGGCCTTTCCTTGCATGATAGTTTGGCCTTATTTGTGATTATTTTCGTGGCTTGATGAAAACTGTAAAGTGCCTTGTTTTGAGTCCCTCTTCAACTTTGTTGAAGGGCTCTTTGCCATTTGGGGTCAGCTGCTGTCCCTTGTGTTTAATCTCTCATTTAGGGCAATTTTTGCATGATAGATTAGCCCTATTTGTGTTCATTTTTGAGGCTTTTTATAAACTGGAAATATGCATGTTTTGGGACTGTCTTGCATCTGTCTTCATGCTTCGTGATCAAATAATGCATGCTTTGTATAGCTGTAAGTTATTCCATGTGCCTAGTTTCGAATTTCGGGGTTCATTCCATGCATCGGGTGCCATATTTCCATGTTTCGGGGCTGTTTTGTATCATATTTCAGGGCTGAAATTCGTATGTTTGCATATCATGTTCCATGCCTTGCCATGCTTTCGGTAAAGTGGCATTTGATGCCTTAGGCTTGGTCCTCGATTTGCGTGCATGTGTGCACGCATCTCGAGTATCTCATTTTCATCTCATGGCTACTGATGTGAGTGTGGCTGAGGTCCACTCATGTTGGTGTAAGTCCATCATGCATTGTGTATGCCATTTCAATTCATAGCATTGCGTATGCTAGGTTGTATGTTAGAGCATTGTGTATGCCATGTTACCTCATGCATCGTGTATGCCATTTCATAGCATTGTGTATGCTAGGTTACATGTTAGAATTGCATTCATGCATGTCATGCATATTGCATTGTGTTTGGGATAGGAGTTAGCCCGAGTACGGGAAACGAGGGACGTTTCGTACTTCGAATGACGAAACGTGTCTCAATTCCCAGTCACCGACACTCCGGATTATCCATGATGGAGTTTAGGTCTTGTTGTGTTTATATGTGCATTCATTTCATAATGAGTCATGCAATTCGACTCCTCGGCCATCATGCATTGATATGCGTGATTGGTGGCACGAGGATCGAGAACTACACTCCCTGAATAGTAGTCATGCATACATATGTGAAAATATTTTGTCATGCTCCTTTGTTGCTCTCTGTTGCAGCAAATCAAAAATCGGCAGCCTTCCGGAGCTTGACACGCATTTCAAGAACAATTGCAAACAGAGGCAAACCGGGGCATCACGAGGGATTCTCCGCACAAGGCAACCCGAGCATGCATCATTCATCATCCGAAGCAGATTTGAGGCAGTCCCTGGCTTGCATGCCAATTTATTGCTTTCCTAATTTAATTTGTTAATTACTTAGGGTTTTGTACATATTTGGACTGTAATTATTCATTTGGGACTGTATATTATTTATTCAGACCCTCTGCGCGAGGGCAATGTTGTAATAAGTGTGCGTGTGTGTGATGTATGTCTTCCAACCCCACGTCTTTCTCCCTTTTATTTACCCGCTTATGACGGTTAGATTAGGGCATGTTTCAATTAGCATACAGTATGATAGCATGTTTGCATTCATTCATCTGTCTTGCATGCACCGGGCTCGGCGCATCATACTAACTGCATTGTACTTTCAATTCCAAATTGAATACATGTTAGTTGCCGCATTCCATATGCCATGTTTAGAATAGCCGAGCCTGCTATAGTTGCACTTTTGCATGTGTTGCATTAGGCATTTCTGTATAATTAGGATCATGCATGGATTTCTAATTTGCTTCTATTTTGGCTTGGAGTACTCGGTAAGTTTTATGCTTTAGCATCCTTGCATGCGTGTGAGTGACTGTCATGATAGCATGCTTACCATGAGGCTAATTGCTTATGTGATATAACTGCCCGAATACCTGTGGGTGAAGGTTGTGTTACTTGGATTGGAACAATTCATTCACTGTGAGTTTTAAGCCCACTAGATAGTGGCAAAATCATGTTTTTCTAAGCCCACCCGAGGGTGGCAAATCCACGTCTTAGCCTACTTACGGGTAGCACCATCAAACCATTTTCAAACAAACAAACATGAAATGTTTTGTTCCAATTCAGGCGATCCAGTCTATACTTGTATGTTGTGCGCATCACATAGTAAATCTAGGCTAATAACTGAAATAAGAACGCATAATGTTTTCAAAAATAAATATCATGGTTAGTAGAGGCCGATCTTTGATCGGGCGAGCGGGGGTGCTCACGAAGTGACCTTCCCCAATCGCACCCAAGTTCCCGAGCCGAGGCAACTTTGGTGATGACGGACACGTGGCCTTAGGAAAATGAGTCAGGGTTTCCTAAATTTCCCCAAAATAAAACATTTAGGTGGCGACTTTGTATCTGGCAAAGCAGTCCATGTTTGGCACTTCTTTCAAAATCTATTTTCTCAAAACGATTTGCCGGATTTGGATTCTTTGGTTCAGATTTAGAACCGTGACAATTTGAGAGTCTCGAACTTGTAGTGAGCCCATACGAACAGAACGGGAGCCATCCCTCCCGGGGCATTCGGGGACGTCTACAGTACCCTAAACGGACTCTTCATCCGGGAGGGGGAGGACTTTCTGTTCTGTGGCTTCCCAGAGCCGTGGCTGAACGTGGAGAGGAAGCGCGTGCCGGGGTTTGAGATCTTCTTTGACCTGCAGTTACCTGGTGATGACGTTGCCGGAGAGCAGACAGACCCATTAGCTGAGGTTGAGCAGAGCAAGAAAGTGGAGTCCGAGGACGTTGAAAGTGAAATGGGGGTAGCGCTGGCGTGTCTACTTTCAGATCCTCCGATTGAACAGAAGTGCTTGGGGGATAACTTCTCGGTATGCATGATTGGGAATGGAACGGCTGTGGGCCTACCCGCAAACATTTTGGATGCATCTATCGCACCCTCTCTCATTTGGCAGTATGAAGAGGGATTCTTGTCCAGCAGCACCGGGTCAGGTAGTGAGCCAGAATCTGATTCCACCGAATCTTGTGAGTCGGAATCAGGTTCCAGCTCGACTGAGTCTGAGTTTGGTAATCCTGGGGATGATACCCGGATGCCACTGTCTTGTCCAGGTCATCTTTTTCTTTCTCTTTTGAGTCTGTTGTAATCGAAGAATCGGACGATTTGGATGTGCTTAATGAGAATCAAGTAGCTGTGGTTTCTGAGTACTTTTCTGTGCCCTTGATTTATTGCACTAATTCAGACTTTCAAAATTTTGATGAAAATGACGAGGAAGAAATTCCTCCGGTTTTGCAACGCTTAATTGAACGAGAGCAGGAAAGATTTGTTAAACCCTTAATGGATGAAATCACTACCGTGAATGTCGGTACTGAGGAGGACCCGTGGCTGGTCCAGATCGGGTCCACATTGTCTTCGGAGGAACGCGAACGCTTAGTCGCTTTATTAAAAGATTTCAAAGATGTTTTCGCGTGGTCCTACGAAGACATGCCTGGAATCGATCCTGAGATCGTACAGCACCGGATCCCTCTTGAACCCGAGGCCCGACCTGTTAAGCAAAAACTCAGAAGAATCCGCCCGGATTGGGCCCTCAAGATTAAGGAAGAAGTCACCAAGCAAATTGACGCAAGTTTCCTGCAGGTATCCGAATACCCGACTTGGTTGGTCAACAATGTTCCAGTGCCGAAGAAGGATGGTAGGATCCGGGTATGCGTGGATTTTAGGGATTTGAACAGAGCTAGTCTGAAGGACGACTTTTCCTTGCCGCACATTGATGAGTTAGTGGACTTCACAGCGGGGCATGCTTTGCTTTCATTTATGGATGGCTTCTCAGGCTACAACCAGATAGTGATGGCACCTGAAGACCGAGAAAAGGCTGCCTTCACCACCCCGTGGGGGACCTACTGCTACAGAGTAATGCCGTTTGGGCTGAAGAACACTGGAGCTACATATCAACGAGCCGCGACCACGATATTGTATGACATGATCTACAAAGAGGTTGAGGTGTACGTGGACGACATGATTGTCAAGTCCAAGGAAAGAGAGGGCCACTACACCGCCTTGCAAAAGTTCTTTCAAAGGATTAGAGAATTTCGGTTGTGGCTGAATCCTCAGAAGTGTACGTTCGGTGTTACAGCAGGAAAAATGCTGGGTTTCTCATTACACAGAGAGGTATCGAAGTCGACCCTTCTAAAATCAAGGCCTCCCTAGAAATGCCACCACCAAGGACTGAAAAGGAGGTGCGAGGCTTTCTGGGTAAAGTGCAATTCATAAGACGGTTTATCTCAAAATTAACCTTGACTTGTGAACCACTTTTTGGTCTCCTGAAGAAAGGAAAGAAATTCCAGTGGGACAGCCGATGCCAAGCTGCTTTTGAAAAGATCAAGGAATATTTACAGAACCCACCTGTGTTGTCACCACCAGAGCCGAGAAGACCGTTGATATTGTACCTTTCAGTGACTGAGACCACAATGGGCTGCATGCTCGCTCAAGAACCAGAGGACAGAGTGGAAAGGGCCATCTATTATCTGAGCAAGAAGATGCTGGAGTATGAGACTCGCTACACACCATTGGAGAAGGCTTGCTTAGCCTTGGTATGGGCTACCAGGAAGCTGCGGCACTACCTGTTAGCTCACTCTGTAATGTTGGTTTCGAGATTGGATCCCATCAAATATCTCTTTGAGAAACCGACACTTACAGGTAGGCTAGCTCGTTGGTTGTTGTTGCTTTCCGAATTCGATCTAAAATATGTGACGCGCAAGTCGGTCAAGGGAAGAGCAGTAGCAGAATTCTTAGCTGATCATCCAGTGGAAGGGGGTGAAGCAGTTGAGTACTTATTCCCAGATGAGGCCATTTTGCATATTGACGACGAGTTTTGGACAATGTACTTTGACGAAGCGTCAAACCAATATGGGTATGGAATAGGAGTGTTGCTGATAGCACCCGACAATTCCCGTATCCCTCTAGCCTTCAAGCTCCGGTTCAAAGTCTCGAACAACGAAGCAGAATATGAGGCATGCATTGCCGGTCTAGAAGCAGCCTTGGAACTAGGGGCAAAACGGTTGGACGTCATTGGTGACTTGAACCTTGTTGTATCTCAAGCGAAAGGAGAGTGGAAAGTCAAAGAAGAAAAGATGTTGATGTATCATCAGGCCCTGGATTTGTTAATTCCTCGGTTTGAAAAGCTAAACTTTGCTCATCTAGCAAGAGAGAACAACAGGTTCACAGATTCACTAGCAACTCTATCTTCTATGATAGACATCCCGTTTGGAGTCCGGATGCGTCCAGTCATCATTGATCAGAAGTTTACGTCGGCTTACGAGTCAATTGCTACTATAGACGAGGTTCAAGATGAGAACCCCTGGTATTACGACATTTGGAACTTCTTGGAGAAAGAGGCGTATCCACCAGGGGCAAATGCCAAGGATAAAAGGGCAATCAGAAGAATGGCCGTTCAGTTCATCATCTGTGGAGGTAAATTGTATAAGAGAGGTCATCTGGGAATGCATAAGCTGTGCGTTGAAGCTGAAGAATCAAAACGCCTGATGGAGGCCATCCATGGAGGGGAATGCGGTGCGCATATGAACGGGGTAATGCTGGCATGGAAGATCCTCAGACAGGGTTATTACTGGTCCACCATGGAGGAGGATTGTATCGACTTTGTTCGGCGATGCCATAAATGTCAGATCCATGCAAACCGCATGAACATCCCGCTGTCGAAGTTGTACAATATGACTTCACCATGGCCATTTTCAGTTTGGGAAATCGATGTGATCGGGGCTGTCACTCCGAAGGGGTCTAACGGTCATGAGTTTATCCTAGTCGCGATAGATTATTTCACGAAGTGGGTTGAGGCCCAGTCTTATGCGGTGTTGAAGGCGTCGCATGTTGCAAAATTCATTAGAAACAACATCATCTGTCGTTATGGGGTCCCAAACGAGGTCATTTCAGATAATGGTTCCCACTTCATGAAGGAAGTGATTGACTTGTTGGAGAAATATAACGTGGCTTTTCATAAGTCATCCACATACCGGCCGCAAACCAGTGGAGCGGTTGAGGCCGCCAACAAGAATATCAAACACATATTGCAGAAGATGGAGGAAACCTACCGGGATTGGCCAGACAAGCTGCCATTTGCTCTGTAGGGGTACAGGACTTCAATTAGAGCTTCTACTGGGGCGACTCTGTATTCATTAGTTTATGGGATGGAGGCCGTTCTACCTATTGAAATTGAGGTTCTGTTTTTGCGAGTGCTGGCTGAGTGTCAGATAGCCGAAGCAGATTGGCAACAGAACAGATTTGAAGAACTCATGCTTTTTGACGAGCGCAGACTGAAAGCACTGTACCACGTTCAAGGCTATCAGCGCAGAATTGCCCGGGCTTTCAACAAGAAAGTTAAGTCCAGGAATCTAAAAGAAGGAGATTTGGTACTCAAAGACAACCGAGCTCCCATCCACGACCCAAGGGGCAAGTTCAGACCCAATTGGACTGGTCCCTACATCATCAAAGCTATCTGGTCAGGTGGAGTTGTGGTTCTAATGGACCTAGATGGTTTGGAGTTCTCGCAACCGATCAACATGGACAAGTTGAAGAAATATTACCCCTGAGAGGCTCGCTAGGCCGAAAACCCGCAAAGGGCGACCTAGGCAAAAGTTAGAGCATTGAAAAATTGGAAAATATAAAAACTGAGCTCGCAAGGTTGAAAACCCGCAAAGGCGGCCTTGGCAAAAGTTAGAGTGTAAAAGGAGAGTGAAAATACTTGAGTGAACCAAAGCTTGAACTACGTAAGGCTTGATTCCCATCTTTGGGATACGTAGGCAACTTCATCCTGAAGTTCAGCCATAAACTTTTCCCCGATCAACTTTGTCCATTTGATCATCTCAGCCATCTTTGTTTATTCAGCATTCAAGAGTTCGGTTATGATCTCCGGTGCAGTGCTCTTCAGACTAGGGGCAACTTTCCGTTGCTGTGCAGTGCCGCAGTACTCTTCAGACTAGGGGCAACTTTCTAGTTGCTGGGATTCAGGGTTGTGCATCTCAGTGATAGATTTCAGGTGTGTCCAGTTCTGATCCATATTGAAAATGGTTTTGAAAAGTTTTAATAAAAGTTGACTGTGTTCAAGATTAATCTTTTTACAACTTAGACCATTTTTGGACCAAAGCGGAAAATTTTCAGTACCCACAACCTTCAATCTCATTGATTTCAATACAAAGTTCTCCTGCTCTTGCATACAAATTGAAGTTGTTTTTTATTACATTCATAAAGAAAACTTGAAAGTACTAATAAAACAATAAATTCGGGGCATAGCTAAGTCAGGTGTTCCTACCCCCCCGCCCAAAGCTGGTCGAAGCCTCTGATACCAAAGTGGGCCCTTCCTGTGCCTCTTCATTGAGCCAATCCAAGCACTTATCAAACAAGGTGCAACTGAAAGTGGGAGCAGGGGCCAGGAGCTCTCTAGTCCTCCATGATGTGGCATACCGGGCAAGCTGTGCGCCTCGAACCGGGAATGCGGCAGGATACTCTATCCTCTCTGGCGGGCAAGTCTGATCATGACCGAACTGGTGCCGGAACCGGAACAGAAAGTAGAACACACAGTGAGTCAGACCAATCAACTGGATCCCGGTCTGCCGGGACATGCTATAGCTCATTGCTGGGAGATTGAGCCAAGGACAGCACCAAGCAATGCGATCTGCAGACAAATTGCACATCCAGTCGAACCACCATCCCTTATCAAGGGCATCGACTAGTCGTTGTCGGAAGAAGTAGCCGCGAGCTGAGTAGGCTGGGAAGAGTCCACAGCCTGCAATTTATCCATCAGCCATACCTGGAAAGGGATTGGAAAATGAGAGAATAAAGAATAGAGAGATGTACGATGAGAGAAAAGTAAGAAAAGGGTTTTGTGAGAAAAACCGAGCCTGGGGGCCGAGGGATGTGAGCAATATATATGTGAGAAAGGGTGGGAAACATTACATGCAGCAGTAGTGAACTCCCCGCGAATCTGGTCGTCTCTCAGCGATAGAAAGCATCCAAGCCCATCAGCGTCTTGGCCAATGTCATGGCAATGCAGCTCTTTCCTTCTTTCAAGCCTTGAGCAACTTCAATCAGACGGATGCTAGATCCGCTAAAGCCCGGGGCAAGCAAAAAGTGAGATAACATTCACAAGCAAAGGGCGTGTTGCCGAAAACCTTGCCAATGATGGTCGCCGCGGTTACCGGCATCAGAAAAGCGATGAATCAAGCCAAGGATATCCAGTTCCCCGTTGCAGATCAGAGAGCGAGCATCGTGCATGGTGAGCCCACACATCTGTCCTAAAGCTTGGGCGTGACCGAAGCAAAGCTGGGACAAAATCTCTTCATGGCGCTCAGATTCCATCAAAACTTGAAAATCCTCGAAGGTCAGACACATCTCTTGCCCGCCGAAGCTAAAGACGTGTGTTACCGGATTCCAAAACCTCGCCGCGGCATGAAGGAACAGAATGTGCAGCGAAGTACGGCTCAGCGTGAATAGTGCATTCAAGCCGAAAGCCCGGAAGTTCAACTTTTCCGAGCCATCTAGAGAAGCAATCCAAGCTGTGAGATTTTGGGTAAGAAATGCTTCCATTTTGGTGCAAAACTAAGATGAAATGAGAGAACCACGAGGCTGGAGTTTTTAAAGAGGATAAGGCACTGTTCGGAGGACACGTGTCAAAAATTTGGTGGTTGCCAAGCTAGGTGGCCG
>NW_021024984.1:718808-730480 GCF_004153795.1 Camellia sinensis | reverse complement strand
GCATAAAGCTTACCGAGTACTCCAAGCCAAAATAGAAACTACATTAGAAATCATGCATGAATCCTAAGTATACAGAAATGCTTAATGCAACACATGCAAAATGCAACTACAGTAGGCTCGGCTATTCTAAACATGGCACATGAAATGCAACGGATAACATGTATTCAACTCGGAATTGAAATACAAATGCAGTTAGTATAATGCGTCGAGCCTGGTGCATGCAAGATAGATGAATGGATGCAAACATGCTATCATGCTCTATGTTAATTGAAACATGCCCTAATCTAACCATTATAAGCTGGTAAATAAAAGGGAGAAAGACGTGGGGTTGGAAGACATACAACACACACACGCACACTTATTACAGTTGTGCCCTCGTGCAGAGGGTCCGAATAAATATACAGTCCCAAATAAAAGAATATTACAGTCCAAATATTACAGTCCAAAATAATACAGTCCAAATAATGTACAAATTCCTAATTAATTAACTAAGAAAACAAATAAAACTGGCATGCAAGCCAGGGACTGCCTTGCTTCTGCCGAGTATATTTAGGCTGCCTTGCGCGGAAATCCACCGGGATGCCCCAATTAGCCTCTGTTTAGCAGTTATCCTTGGAAAGCGTGCCAAGCCCCGAAAAGTTGCTGATTCTTCATTTTGCTGTAACAGATAGCAGGAAAGGGGCATAGCAATGTATTTTCACAAATGTATGCATGCCTCGATCCTCGTGCCACCAATCACGCATATCGATGCATGATGGCCGAGGAGTCGAATTGCACAACTCAATATGGAATGAATGCGCATGAAAACAAAACAAAAACCTAACTCCATCATGGATAATCCAGAGTGTTAGTGACTGGGGAATTGAGCACGTTCCGTCGCTCGGAGTACGAAACGTACCTCGTTTCCCGTGCTCGGGCTAACTCCTATCCCAAGCACAATGCAATATGCATGACATGCATGAAATGCAACTAAGATACAACCTAGCATACACAATGCTATGAAGTGGCATACACGATGCACGAGATAACATGGCATACACAATGAGCTAACATACAACCTAGCATACACAATGCTATGAAATGAAATGGCATACACAATGCACAAATGGACTTACACTAACACAAGTGGACCTCAGCCACACTCACATAAGAGGCCATTAGATGAAAATGAGACACTCGAAATGCGTGCACACATGCACGCAAACCGAGGACCGAACCTAAAGCACAAAATGCCACTCTAACCAGACATGGCAAAGCATGGAATATGGCATATGGGCATGCAAATTTCAGTGCTAAAATATGCCCCAAAACAGTCCTGAATCATAAAAGCATGGCTCCCGATGCATGGAATGAAACCGAAATGCAAAAATAGGCCCATACATTGGCCTATAGCTATACAAAACATGCATTATTTGATTATGACATGTGAATACAGATTCAAGGCAGCCCAAAAACAAGCACATTTTCAGTTTTAAGCAAGGCCAAACAGCAAACAAAAATAGGGAAAAACTAGCATGCAAAAATGGCCCTGAATGTGAGATAAAGAAGCAACTCACAGCTGATGACCCCAAACAGATTATACCCCTTTAACAATGTTGAAGAGGGGCCCAAAATATGACCTTTTACAGTTCACAATAAACCACAAAAACCAACACAGGTATGGCTAAGCTCTCGTGCAAGAAATGGGCCGAAAGAGGGTCAAAGAAGCAAGTGGTGATTTCTGGCCTCAAACACAAAGGGGCCCTTAAACAATGTTGAAGAGGGACCAAAAATATTTCACTTTACAGTTGATGGCCGGACCCAAAACAGTATGCAAGAATGCTCAAAGTGCTATGCAAAATAGGGCCAAAAAGAGAGATATAACACAAAGTATATAAAGGATGCCTCAAACAATAAAAGACCCTTAATGAAACATGAAGATGGGGTCAAAATAAGGTCATTTGTAGTTCGGACCAGGGTCCAAAAACAGAAGCAAAAGAGGCTAAGAAATCATGCAAAAATATGGCCAAAAGAGAGATATAAAGGCAAGTAGCAAATGGAAGCCACAAACAGTGATGAGCCCTTCAACAATGTTGAAGACGGGCTCAAAATAAGAAACTTTATAGTTTATGATATGCCTCAAAACAGTCTATACGTAGGCCAAAAATACTACACAAGGAATATGCATACAAGAGGGATAATGAAGCAAGTGCAACAAGGAGGCCTCAAACAGTGCGAGACCCTTAAACAAACATGAAAAATGGCTCAAAATAAGCCTAGTTCCAGTTAGGGTCGGAGCCCAAAACAGCACGCAAGAATGACTTACAAATAGATCAAGAAAAGGGTAGAAAAGGGAAACTGGAAGCTCACCCTTGAAGACTTGTCTTTGGTAGCTCTTTGGCTTGAGTTGCAGCACTCCTAGGCTCTGGAAAACAACTTCAAATGGCTGGAATGGAGGTTGGAGGTATGGTGCTAGCTGGTGGTGTACAGAAGGGTGTAGAAACTTGAGGGTTTTGGGGCTTGGAGATATATAGAGAGAGAGAGATACAAGACAAGGGCTTAGGAGGGAATTTTGTAACCCTAAAATCAGAGCTAGAGCCCCTGTTATAAAGGCAAAAAGGGGGGGGGGGGGAAAGGGGGAAAAAATGGAGGGAAAACCATCAAGTTTCCCCTCAAAAAGCAGCCCCCCTGGATACAGAATCTGGGGGGAAAACAGATGCATATCTGCACTGTAGCTGATGCAAGGAGCATGGCCGACTGCTTATCTAGGTTGCAGGTGGCCAGCCAGCTACTTCCCATGGCCGGCCGGTTAGGGGTCAAAAGGTTCAAGTGAATTAGTGGCCGGCCACCACAGAAAGAGAGCCTCTGATGTGTGCACAACACAACCCTGTGGTTAAACACTGGAAAAAGTGAACCAGGAGGGAGAACAACCCACTTTTCAAAGGGGTTCAAAAGGGTCAACAGCAATTACTGGCCGGCCACCAAATATTGGTGGCCTCCCAGATGTGTACATCACAAATATGTGGTTAAAGGTTCAAGAAAATGGCCCAAGGGTGGTCAACATTGGCTCTGAAGTGAGGAAAATCTGGCGACGGAGGGCGATGAAGGGATAAAGTTGGCTGACAGAACAATTACTGGCCTCCCACCCTTCTACGGCCTTCTTACCAATGAAACAGAGGTCCCTGCCAAAATGAACCAAAACCAATGCAAAACGAAGGTTCGGGGGCCAAAACGCGCAGTTCGAGGCCCCGAAAATTGGCTGTTAGGCACCGGGAGTGATGTTCGATCACGAAGTTGGTCTCTCGGACCACAGTGTCCCTTAAAAGGGAGCAAATAAGAAGTATCCCAAAAACCGGAGCAAACGGAGATGGTTAAGCGGTCCCGAACCGAGGCACACGGCCAACGGCTCTGAAAAATCGGAAACCGGACTCCAAACTGGTGAAATGGCCTACGGCCACTAAGAGATGGTCCATGAGACCTCTCCCTCCCTTCGCGAAGAGAAAACAGAGAAAATCGAGCCTGGTTCGCAAACCGAGGCAAAGCACAAAAGAGTCCGGAAGTCCGGAGGCAAGGCTCGCAGCCGAGACTCTGAAACTTCTGAACAAGCACAATATACGATATCACCAAGCGCTCAATCGGTGACGTCTGAGTCTTAAGGTCAGTCAAAAAATGGGGTGTCTACAGTTGCCCCTCTTTGATAGAACTCGAAAGTCATAAGTGACGGGAGTGAATGTCAAAGCCCAGAGACGACCCATTTTTGACAAGGCCGAAGACTTAGACAAACAGGCAAGATAAAAAAGAGATGCGCCGGCAGGCGTGCCCGCAGGCAGGGGCAAAATGCAACTGACAATGCAAGAAGCCGAAAGTAACTTGATGAACGTGCAAATGCAGCAAGCTGTAATGAAGCAAGCATTCACAATAGATGCAACAGTTTTAAGTAAGAATGCAAAGCAACAACTACATTTCATGCAGTTAAGGATGCAGAGAATCATTCAATTCTCGTCGCGTCTCACACGGAGAAGATACGATACCTACGCGATTCGTCTGGTCGCACCAGCTTCAAATGAACTGTACATATAATATCGTTCCTGCAAAATAAAGAAACTCAGCAAGCACAACATATTTAACAATATATGTTCAATTGTGATATCGAATGCAGAGAATCACGGTGTTTGATAGAAAAGCGCATCGCAATGCGGGAAGAAACGCGCGTTTCGGCGAAGGCGACTCGATCGCGACCTCCGGTCCACCTCCCGGGGAGGTTACAACATGTTTAGAAGGATACACCTCACTTTCGATGAGTAAACGATGAGACATGCATTGGAAGTTGGAGCTGAAGTTCCGGCGGAGTGATTTCGCGACAGAAAGTGCACTTCTCTTGTACTTTTTCAGGTCTCGGGGACTCAAATCCTCGTCAAAATTTGCAGGGACCTTGGAGGGCATGTGGGGAACACCATCGGCCAGTTTTATTGGGAGGGGGAGGCCGCCGGCCATTTTTTGAAAAGTAAATGGCCGGCCTGCCAGAAAAAGTGGCCGGCCGGCCACTTTGCCTAATCCGGGGGCAGTTTTGTCTTTTCGGCCTCTTTTCTTTAAATACATCCACCCAAACAATTCGGGCTCATAAGTGTAGCTCCGAAATCTTCCTCTCTAGCTTCCCAAACCATTTTCTCCCTCAGATCCGGGCTCTATACGCGTTTTCCAACGCCCCACGCAAGTTGTTTTCGCGAAACCTTTTAGTTTCAAGCACTTTGAACCGATTAAATTTTGGTTTCGGGGCTTCTTTTCTCATTTTCGCCACGTGAGGTGAGTTTGTCTCAAAATTTGGAAGATTTTCTCGGGAGTTGACTTTTGTTGACTTTTTTATTTCCCGAGGGTTGACTTTTGTTGACTTTTTCCAATTTTGGCTTATTTTTGCTCATTTTTGCCTCCTTTTGTAGATTTCTTGAAATGGCAGGTCAATTTCCCCACGGCGGAGGTTCACCAGGCGCCGAAGGCGAGCCTGACATCATGTCTCTACCTCCGAGGGTTCGCCCCTTCATCCTCGAGAGGTATGATCCACTAGTACATGTTCTCCCGCGGGCTATTTTTCATCATTTCACCGAGTTCGACGAGCGAGCACCCGGGGATCTCCTCCTGCGGGAGCCTGAGTATCATCTCTCCCACCAGGCACGAGAGGTATTTACTTCATTCCTACCTTTTCTGTAACGTATTACGAATTTTTCTTGCATTCTGCTTGCGTTTTGAACACACGGTCTTTATCAGTAGAATTCCTGAGCACTCAGCCCATAAATTGATTGTGAACACACGACACACATCGGTTGAGGATTGAACACGCAGCCCAACACACTGATTTTCTGAACACACAGCCCAAATTGATGGTGAACACGCAGCACACACTGATTGAGATTTGAACACGCAGCCCAAACACTAATATTCTGAGCACACAGCCCAAATTGAAGGTGAACACGCAGCCCACACTGATTGAGAGTTGAACACGTAGCCCAAACTGATTGAGAGTTGAACACGCAGCCCAAACCCTGATTTTCTGAACACACAATCCAAATTGAAGGTGAACACGCAGCACACACTGATTGAGATTTGAACACGCAGCCCAAACACTGATTTTCTGAACACACAGCCCAAAACATTGATCTTTTGAACACACAACCCAAATTGAAAGTGAACACACGGCACACACTAATTGAGAGTTGAACACGCAGCCCAAAACATTGATCTTTTGAACACACAGCCCAACTTGAAGGTGAACACGCAGCACACACTGAATGAGATCTGAACACACAGCCCAAATCACTAATCTTTTGAACACACAGCCCAAGTTGATTTTCTGAACACACAGCCCAGGTTGATTTTCTGAACACACAGCCCAAATTGATTTTCTGAACACACAACCCAGACTGATTGAGATTTGAACACGCAGCCCAAATTGATTTTCTGAACGCACAGCCCAGGTTGATTTTCTGAACACACAGCCCAAATTGATTTTCTGAACACACAGCCCAGACTGATTGAGATTTGAACACGCAGCCCAAATTGATTTTCTGAACACACAGCCCAGGTTGATTTTCTGAGCACACAACCCAGATTGATTTTCTGAACACACAGCCCATTCATTTCACTTGCACACAGCTTATTCATTTCATTTGCGCGCAGTTTATTCATTTCATTAGCACGCAGCTTATTCATTTTATGCTGAAACACCTATTCATTCTGAATGCAGGTGACTTCTCGCAATGTGCGGGGGTATGGCTCTACTACGGCGAGAGACTGGTATGCTGAGCTCCCGGAGGCCGTTCGGGATTTGGTCGACTTGACGGGGTTTGGGCCCTTCTGTGCTGGGCTATCTCGTTGTCCCGCTAGGAGGACGCTGATGGCCGCCCTGGTGGAGAGATGGTGGGACACCACCAACTCTTTCCATTTCTCTGCCACTGGGGACATGACTATGACCCCTTTTGACTTCGCTGTATTGACCGGCCCTGATGTGGGAGGCTGGGCGATCCCATATGATGAGGACATGGGCGAGTGGGAGGCCGCTTGGATATATCTGCTGGGGGCTCGCCCGCCTGTTGACAGAGCCTCGGGGAGAGTCTGATATACCTGGTTCTCTTCCCATTTCCGGCGGGTGGAGATGGAGCCTGGGACTCCTGATGAGGTGGCACAGTATGCCCGTGGCTTCCTGATGTTCCTCTTCGGGACCACCTTGTTTGCTGATAGAGGGAACACTGTAGGGCTCTATCTACTAAGTGCTTTGGTGGACCTATCACAGGTCAGACGATACGACTGGGGTGGCGCCGGCTTGGCTACCCTTTATTTCTATATGAGCGCGACTTCCCGCGGACGGGGGAACTTACTTGGTGGCTACTGGAGAGCCTGGGAGGTACTTTCTGCCCTCTTGATTTACATTTCTGCTCCTCATTACTTGCACATTGCACACACGGCGCACTTTATACTCTGTATCGTGCATTTTGCCCTCAGCATTTCACATTCTGCTTTGTTTTCTACAGTTGTGGGTCTATTCATATTTCCCGACATTGGCCCCGGAGTTGATGGTAGCGGGACCTCTCATGACCCCGTACTCACTTGTGTTTGAAGGCCGGCACCGGCCAAGACCTCGGGAGTCTCTCCTTTACCTGCGACAGTATTTCGACACAGTGCGCCCATCGGAGGTACTTCAGAACTCTCGGTTCTTTCTGTTTTCATCTTTGATTTGTCCTGTACATCTTCGATTTCTGCTTGGTTTATGCACCTGTTATCCGCAGATTACCTGGCAGCCGTGGGCACCCTTAGGTGAGGGTCTCCGATTCCAGTTTGCCGGGGAGTGGGGTGCCTCCCGGTACAGGCTCCTGTTCGAAGGGCCGGTTGGTAGGGCCTTCTTTTTGGGGGAGCGTTTCTTGCGTCAGGTCTGGGGGTACACTTCTCAGGATCCTCCTTCAGCACCTCCAACCGACATGCGGATTGCTGATGTACTCATTTCCCGGGATGTTGTTAATGCTATGCTGGGCACTGATGCTTTGCTATATATTGAGGAGGGGGATTACGCCACTTACCGTCACACATACCTGATGCCTCCATTGATGGGAGTTCGCACTCCGATGATGAGGTCTGCTGGTATGCATCCTCGAGCCAGGCCCGGGCTCGGGCTGCAGATGCCCCTTCCACCAGCAGGGCTGGTACATCTAGAGGTGGGGGTAGATCGGTTCCCCCGATTCCTCCGACTTTTCCTCATCCTGGGTGGCCGGACATGCCGACCGAGCTGATGGGATGGCGGTACGGGACCTCCTACACGATTCTGATAGAGCCTCCCATGCCTGACCATCGATACGTCATTGATCCCGACTCACCGCCGGTATGCCCCACTGTTTTTTTCATCTATTATTCAAACACTTAGACATTCCTTTATTCACTGATGATTATGAGCTCGTATCTGCAGCCACCCAGAGAGTACATGCAGGGGGTGATCGGATTGGTGGCCTCACTTGAGGGCATGGTCTTGCGGAGAGAGGCGCAGCTGTCCGTCATGGGTTTCCAGGTACTCTTTAGTTTTCTGGCATTTATCATACTTCTGATGACATGCTGATTTCTACTGCATTGATAAGCTACTTGTGTAGAGCACATCTGACACACACCTCATTTATACACTGTGTTTACATGTATCCACTTCATGTAGTTTTCTCGCATCTGCATCTGATGTACATATTTGGACTGATGTATTTGAATTGAACTCTTTATTTTCAGATGCCCCCGGTATATGATCAGCCGCAGGCCGGGCCACCTGGGCCTTCTCGGGGAGCTGGGCCATCCAGGCCTTTTCATGGAGCTGGACCATCCAGGCCTTTCCGAGGGGAGGGATCGTCTCGCAGACGCAGAGCACATATTGTGGAGGAGGAGCCTGGTAAGGATGAGGAGGAGGAGGTTCTAGACCGTCAGTCAGAGACATCTGCTGATGGAGAGGACGGCTCCGGCCTTGGTTTCGGGAGTGGAGGCGAGCCTGAGGGGGATCCCGAGGATGACGACTCTGACTCAGATGATGGCGATGGCGATGGCGATGGTGGCGGAGAGTCTGTTCTGCAGAAGAGGACGAAGAGGGCCTCTTATCACTGCTCTTGAGAGCACAGATGCGGCTGTTTCCTATTTTATTTATCTTTTTGCTAGTAGTTATAGGACATTGTACATTATCGGGCAGTTTTAATCTCTGTAAAACTTGTGCCTTAGTCTGTAAAATGTTGTAACAAGCGAGGCATGATGGGATGAAACAGCTTTTGAAAAAAGTATTGTATTTTAAACTCTTAGCATCATATCGCATCATTTTGCATCATAATGAGATTGAATGGAAATGTGCATTGTGCATTTTGCCTAGTCAGGTTGCGAACCGACGCAACAACTTAACTTTCTAAGATATAACAAAACCTTAGCAAGTTTACAACTCGATAAGCAAAACACAATAATGTTGACAACTCGATAAACAAGACTTAAACCAAAAGCTTAAACAAAGAGTAACAACTCAAAAACACGAAACACGACAGCTCGACAAACAACTTGATAAGCAAAACGACAACTCGATAAACAAAACTTAACAGAACGAAGTGTACTTCGGACGATCTGGGCAACGGAACACATCCGAAACAGAGAGAAATAGAGGCCTTCGACACATCCGTTGCATGGAAATGCTTGAAACATTCCCTCGGAGTGCAAAACAGGGCTGAAGACATACATTGGAACATGGTCGGCCACTTTTGGGAGCCGGCTGTAGACGCGCCCGCGGAGGGGGGGGCCTTATGCTACTACAGTTCGGACTCGCGATTTGTTGTCGCAGTTCTTAATCTGAACCAAAGAGTCCAAATCTGGCAAATCGTTTTGAGAAACGGATTTTTGAAAAAGTAGTGCCAAACATGGTCCGCTTTGCCAGATACAGAGTCGCCACCTAAATATTTTTTAATGGGGAAATTTAGGAAACCCTGACTCGGTGCCGAAGGCCACATGTCCGTCATCACCAGAGTTGTCTCGGCTCGGGAGCTTGGGTACGATCGGGGAAGGTCAGCTATGAGCACCCCCTTTCGCCCGGTCCGAAGACCGGCCTCTACTAACTATGATATCCGTTTTTGAAAACGTTATGTGTTCTTATTCCATTTATTAGCCTAGAATTACTATGTTATGCGCGCAACAAACAAGTATAGACTAGATTGCCTAATTTGGAAATAAGCATTGCATATCCGTTTGTTTTGAAAAGTTCTTTGGAATTTGCTACTCGCAAGTAGACTAAAACACGGATTTCAATGAGTTCTTCCAACTCAAACAATACAACCTTCACCCACAGGCATTCAATCAGTTTATCAGATAAGCATTTAGCCACATGGCAAGCATACTGTCATGGCAACACTCACACACATGCGGGATGCTAAAGCATAAATACTTACATCGTACTCCGTGCCAAAACAGTAAACTAGTCAGCAAACATGTATGTCCTAGTTCATGTTAAAAAATGGCTAATGCATCATATGCAAAAATGAAATCTAGGCAGGCTCGGCTAACCCTAAACATGGCATGTGAAATGCGATCAACTACCACATATTCAATTTGTGAATTGAAGTATAGATGCAGTTAGCGTGATGTACCGAGCCTAATGTATGTAATACAAATGTATGGATGCACGCATGCATAGCATAAGGTATGCTAATTTTAAAGATGCCCTAATCTACCATCATAAGTAGGTAAATAAAAGGGAAGAAAGAAGTGGGGATTGGAAGACATACACTCCACTCACACACACTTATTACAGATTTGCCCTCACTCGGAGGGACCGAATAAATATTACAAATTAATTAACTACACATGCTAATTAATATTACAAATTAATTAACAAATTAACTAATCTAGGAAAAGCAGTAAACCGCCTCGGGAAATACGCCGCCATGCATAGGCTGCCTCTGTTTTCCTTCCTTCACTCCTCTGGAGGCTGCCAAAACCTCAGGACTGCTTCCTTGGATGCTGGGAGACATCATCGGCTGCATGGAATTGCCACCGGCAGTGGGATGTGGCCACCGGCACAAAACAAAGCTATCAGCTGGTGACTTACTGCCGGTCGGCAATATATACTGCCGGTCGGCAAAGAAAGTCTGCAGAACCTGCAACTCACAGCAACAGAGGGCAAGACAAAGCATGGCAGCACAATTCAAGGCATATATGCACCAACCATGTCCCTTATCATGGTAATGACTCAAAGGGGCATGTGCCTCGATTCTCGGACCACCAATCACGCATTTCCATGCATGATGGCCCAAGGAATCAAGTGTGCAATTTTCATGTCAAATGAAATGCAAACCAATCAAACAAACTAAGGCCCAATTCCTATCACCAACTCAAGGAACAAGGCATGCATGCAAGATGCAATGCAACCTAAGCATGCAAGCTAAGGATGCAACATGGCATGGCAAGACATTTATGCAAGCATACAAGCAAACATGAGGCAATGCCAACCAATGAAAGTGTGGACTTAAACGTGATTTGGGTAGCTCTAAATGGGCCCAAAACAGCGGCCAAAGTGACCAAAATGAGGGACCAACGCATATACACGCATGCACATGTTAAGGCCAACACTTAGGGACAAATTGGACAACTCTCAAACACATTTGAAAGAAGGATATCATGGACAATTAGCATGCAACATAAGCATTGAAAATCATGTTAGGATGGTGCTAAACCAAGCAACAAATCATGCCAAACATGCAACAAATGGTCCAAACATTCAAAGCAAACTAATGAAGTATTAAACTACACTTAGCAAGACCAAACATGACATGAACTTATTGACCAAAAACAGAGTTTTAGCACATTAATACGAGGCCTAAGGATCACTTAGATGGCATCCAAATGACTCAAAAACAAAGGCATGCATAATCACCAAAACATGGAGCATGAGATGACAACCTTACAAGGCATTAAAGGGACAACTAAAGCAAGCATGCAAGCATACTATAAGGTCTGAAATGACATGGTGGATGGTCCCAAATCATGCCAAATGGTTTTTAAAGCCTCTCTGTGTCTAGGAGAACGGCTATTGCACTGATTTGCAGAAGAATCCATCACGGTTGCTCCACGAGCTTCTTCTGGTGAGATCTACTCGTTTTGATTCGGCTTTGATGCCTCCTGCTCGAGGGCTGCTTCTGATCTGGCCATGC
>NW_021024984.1:703413-718783 GCF_004153795.1 Camellia sinensis | reverse complement strand
TTGCGGCGGTGTAGACGCCCCGAACGCCCCGGGAGGAATTGAGTCCCGTTCTTGTCATTGGGGTCACTTACAGGCTCAGGACCTCTCAAATTGTCACGGTTCAAATCTGTGATGAACCAAAGAATCCAAAATTGGCAAATCGTTTTGAGGAAAAAACAGATTTTTGAAAGAAGTGCCAAACTATTGGACTGCTTTTGCCAGATACAAGTCGCCACCCCCCCATAATTTTTCTACCCCCACCTAAATATTATTTTGTGTGGAAATTTAGGAAACCTGACTCGTTTGCCCTAAGGCCACGTGTCCGTCATCACCAAAGTTGCCTCGCTGGAACTTGGGTACGTGGGAAGGTCAACTTTCGGTTGAAGCACCCCCGCTCCCACGAATCAAAAGATCGGCCTTCTTACAACCATTGATATTATTTTTGTGAACATATGTATTGTTCCTTTATTTTCCGAGTTTATAGCCTAGATTTACTATGTGATATGCACAACATACCAAGTAAGACTGGATCGCCTGAATTGGAACATAACATTTTTCATGTTTTGTTTATTTGAAAGATGCGTTTGCTACTCGCAAGTAGACTTAAAATGCCAGATTTTTGCCACCCTCGGGGTGGGCTTTAGAAAAGGATTGGTTGCCACTACTAGTGGGCTTAAAACTCACAGTTGAAAATGATTAGTTCCAATCCAAGTAACCCAAACCTTCACCCACAGCATCAGGCAGTTATATCATATTAAGCAATTAGCCTCATGGTAATGGCAATGCTATTCATGGCATCACTCACACGCATGCAAGCATGCTAAAGCCTAAAACTTACCGAGTTACTCCAAGCAAAAAAGAGAAGCTCATTAGGAAAACCCATGCATATCCTAGTTATACAGAAATGCCTAATGCAACACATGCAAAAAATGCAACTATAGCAGGTCGCTATTCTAAGCATGGCTACGAAATCCAAACAGCTAACAAGTACTAACTTGAAATTGAAAACGAATGCATTAGTATGATGCGCCAGAGGCCCGGTGCATGCAAAACAGATGAAGGAATGCAAGCAATGCTATCAACGATGCATTGATTGAAATATGCCCTAATCTAACCATCAATAAGCAGAGTAAATTAAAAGGAGAAAGACGTTGGGGTTGGAGACATACAACACACACACGCACACTTATTACGTGTGCCCTCTGCGCAAGGGTCCCCGAATTAAATAGTACAGTCCAAAAAATACAGTCCAAATAATTACAGTCCGAAATAAACAAATTCCCTAATTAATTTACAAATTAACTAAGAAAAGTTATAAACTGGCATGCAAAGTCAGGGAACTGCCTTGACTCTGGATGAATGATGCATGTCTGGGCTGCCTTTTGCGCGGAAAATCCACTTGGGATGCCCCGATTAGCCTCTGTTTTGTAATTTTCTTGGAAAGCGCGCCCAAGCATCTGAAGGTTGCGAATTCTTTGATTTGCTGCAACAGAGAGCAAAGAAAGGGGCATAGCAATGTATTTTCACAAATGTATGCATGCCTCGATCCTCGTGCCACCAATCACGCATATCGATGCAGTGATGCCGAGGAGTCGAATTGACAACTCAATATGGAATTGAATGCGCATGAAAACAAAACAAAAAACCTACTCCATCTATGGATTAAATCCAGGAGTAGTTAGTGACTGGGGAATTGAGCACGTTTCCGCGCTCGGAGTACGAACACGTACCTCGTTTCCCGTGCTCGGGGCTAACTCCTATCCCAAGCACAATGCAATATGCATGACATGCATGAAATGCAACTAAGATACAACCTAGCATACACATGCTAGGGAAGTGGCATACACGATGCACGAGTTAACATGGGCATACACAATGACTAACATACAACCTAGCATACACAATGCCTATGAAATGAAAGGGCATACACAATGCCACAAATGGACTTACACTAACACAAGTGGACCTCAAGCCACACTCACATAAGAGGCCATTAGATGAAAATGAACACTCGAAATGCTGTGCACACATGCCACGCAAACCGAAGGACCGAACCTAAAGCACAAAATGCCACTCTAACCAGACATGGCAAAGCATGGAATATGGCATATGGGCATGCAAATTTCAGTGCTAAAATATTGCCCCAAAAACAGTCCTGAATCATAAAAAGGCAATTGGCTTCCCGATGATGCGAATGAAACCGAAATGCAAAAATAGGCCCATACATTGGGCCTATGCTATACAACATGCATTATTGATTATGGGACCATGTGAATACAGAAATTCAAGGCAGCCCAAAAACAAGCACATTTTCAAGTTTTAACGCAAGCCAAAACAGCAAACAAAAATAGGGAAAAACTAGCATGGCCAAAAATGGCCCTGAATGTGAGATAAAGAAGCAACTCACAGCTGATTTGACCCCAACAGATTATACCCTTTAACCAATGTTGAAGAGGGGCCCAAAATATGACCTTTTACAGTTCACAATAAACCACAAAAAACCAACACAGGTATGGGCTAAGCTCTCGTTGCAAAGAAATTGGCCGAAAGAGGGTCAAAAGAAGCAAGCAAGTGGTGATTTCTGGCCTCAAACACAAAGGGCCTAAAACAAATGTTTGTTGAAGAAGGGACCCCAAAAAATATTTTCACTTTTACAGTTGATTAGGCCGGGACCCAAAACATATGCAGAATGCTCAAAGTGCTATGCAAAATAGGGCCCAAAAAGAGAGATAAACACAAAGTATATAAAGGATGCCTCAAACAATAAAAGACCCTTAATGAAACATGAAGAATGGGGGTCAAAAATAAGGTCATTGGTAGTTCGGACCAGGACGTCCCAAAAACAGAAGCAAAGAGGCTAAGAAATCATGCAAAAATATGGCCAAAAGAGAGGATATAAAGGCAAGTAGGCAAATGGGAAGCCACAAACAGTGATGAGCCCTTCAAACAATGTTTTGAAGACGGGCTCAAAATAAGAAAACTTTATAGTTTAGATATTGCCTCAAAACAGTCTATACGTAGGCCAAAAATACTACACAAGGAATATGCATACAAGAGTGATTAATAAGAAGTTTGCAACAAGGAGGCCTCAACAGCTGCGACGACCCTTAAACAAACTATGAAAAATGCCCTCAAAAATTAAGCCTTAGTTCCATTAGGTCGGAGGAGAGCCCAAAACAGCACGCCAAGAATGACTTACAAATAGATCAAGAAAAGGTAGAAAAGGAAACTGAAGCTCACCCTGAAGACTTGGTCTTTGTTTAGCTCTTTGGCTTGAATGTTTGCAGCCATCCTAGGCTCTGGAAAACAACTGCCAAATGGCTGGAATGGAGGTTGGAGGTATGTCTAGCGTGGTGTACAGAAAGGGTTGTAGAACTTGGAGGGTTTTGGGGGCTTGGAGATATATAGAGAGAGGAGAGATACAAGGAACAAGGGCTTAGAGGGAATTTTTAACCCTAAATCAGAGCTAGAGCCCCTGTTATAAAGGCAAAAAGGGGGCGGGGGGAAAGTGGTGAAAAAAAAAATTGGAGGAGGGGACAAGGGGGGGGGAGGGCAAGGAAAACCATCAAGTTTCCCCTCAAAAACAGGCCCCCCTGGATACAGAATCTGGGGGGGGGAAAACAGATGCATATCTTGCACTGTAGCTGAATGCAAGGGAGCATGGCCGACTGCTTATCTTAGGTTGCAGGTGGCCAAGCCAGAGCTACTCCCATGGCCGGCCGGTTAGGGGTCAAAAAAGTTCAAGTAATTAGGTCCGGCCACACAGAAAGAAGAGCCTCTGATGTAGTGCCACAACCACAACCTGTGGTTAAACACTGGGGGAAAAAAAAGGAACCCAGGAGGGAGAAACAACCCCACTTTTCAAAGGGTTAAAAGGGTCAAACAAGCAATTACTGGCCGTGGGCCACCAAATATTGGTGGACCTCCCAATGTGTAATTCACCAAATATGTGTGGTTAAACGGTTCAAGAAAATGGCCCAAGGTAGGTCAACATTTGGCTCTGAGTGAGGAAATCGTGGCGCGGAGGGCGATGAAGGGAATTAAAGTGGCTGACAGAACAATTACTGGCCTCCCAACCCTTCTACGGCCTTTCTTACCCAATGAAACAGAGGCCCTGCCAAAGAACCAAAACCAATGCAAAACGAAGGTTCGGGGGCCAAAAAACGCGCAGTTCGAGGCCCCGAAAATTGGCGTAGGCACCGGGAGTGATGTTCGATCACAAGTTGGTCTTCGGACCACAGTGTCCCTAAAAAGGGAGCAAATTAAGAAGTATTCCTCAAAAAACCGCGAGCAAACGGAGATGGTTTAAGCGGCCCGAACGAGGCAACGGCCCAACGGCTCTGAAAAATCGGGAAACCGCGACTCCAAACTGGGCTGAAATGGCCTAACGGGGCCATAAGAGATGGGTCCATTGCAGGACCTTTCTCCCTCCCTTCGCGAAGCAGAAAAACAGAGGAAAATCGAGGCCTGGTTCGCAAACCGAGCAAAGCACCAAAAAGAGTCCGGGAATCCGGACCAAGGCTCGCAAGCCGAGACTCTGAAACTTCCTGAACAAGCACCAATATACGATTATCACCAAATTGCGCTCATCGGGTTGACGTCTGACGAGTTTCTTAAGGTCAGTCAAAAAATGGGGTGGTCTACAGTTGCCCGCTCTTTGATAGAACTCGAAAGTCATAAGTGACGGGAGTGAATGTCAAAGCCCAAGAAAGACGAACCCCATTTTTGACAAGGCGCAGAGACTTTAGACAAACAGGCCAAGATAAAAAAGAGAAGCGTGCCGGCAGGCGTGCCCGCAGGCAGGGCAAAATGCAACTTGGGAACAAGCAAGAAGCCGAAAGTAACTTGATGAAACGTGCAAATGCCAGCAAGCTGTAATGAAGCAAGCATTCCAATAGATGGCAACAGTTTTAAGAAAATGCCAAAGCAAACAAACTACATTTCATGCAGTTAAGGATGCAGAGAATCATTCAATTCTCGTCGCGTCTCACACGGAGAAGATACGATTACCTACGCGATTCGTCTGGTCGCCACCAGCTTCAAATGAACTGTACATATAATATCGTTCCTGCAAAATAAAGAAACTCAGCAAGCACAACATATTAACAATATATGGTTCAATTGTGATTATCGAATGCAAGATCTCACGGTGTTTGATGAGAAAGCGCATCGCAATGCCGGGAAGAAACGCGCGCGTCGGCGAAGGCGACTCGATCGCGACCTTCCGTCCACCTCCGGGAGGTTACAACATGTTTTAGAAGGATTACACCTCACTTTCGATGAGTAACGATGAGACATGCATTTGGAAAGTTGGAGCTGAAGTTCCGGCGGAGGGATTTCGCGACAGAAAGTGCACTTCTAACTTGTGGGTGGACTTTTTCAGTCTCGGGATCTCAATCCTCGTCCAAAATTTGCCAAGGGACCTGGGAGGCGCATGTGGGGAGGAAACACCAGTCGGCCAGTTTTATTGGGAGGGAGGCCGCCTGCCATTTTTTGAAAAGTAAATGGTACCGGCCTGCCAGAAAAAAGTGGCCGGCCGGCCCCTTTGGCCTAATCCGGGGGGCAGTTTTTCTCCTTTCGGCCTTCTTGTTCTTTAAATACATCCACCCAAACAATTCGGGGCTCATAAAAGTGTAAGCTCCGAAATCTTCCTCTCTAGCTTCCCAACCATTTTCTCCCTCAGATCGGGCCTATACGCCGTTTTCCAACGCCCCACGCAAGTTTGTTTTCGCGAAACCTTTTAGTTTCAAGCACTTTGAACCGATTAAATTTGGTTTCAGGGGCTTCTTTTCTCATTCTTTCGCCACGTGAGGTGAGTTGTCTCAAAATTTGGAGGATTAAGAAGATTTCTCGGAGTTGACTTTTGGTTGACCTTTTTTATGTCCCCGAGTGTGACATTTTGTTGACTTTTTCCAATTTTGGCTTATTTTTTGCTCATTTTTTGCTCCTGTGTAATTCTTGAAATGGCAAGTCAATTTCCCACGGCGAGAGGTCACCAGCGCCGAAGGCGAGCCTTGACATATGTCTCTACCTCCGAGGCGTCGCTCCCCTTCATTCCTGCGAGAGTATGATCCACTAGTACATGTTTCTCCCCGGCGGGCTATTTTTCATCATTTCACCGAAGTCGACGAGCGAGAGCACCCGAGGATCTCCTCCTGCGGGCAGCCTGAGATCATCTCTCCACCAGGCACGAGAGGTATTTACTTCATTCCTACCGTTTTTCTGTAAACGTATTACGAATTTTTCTTGCATTCTGCTTGCGTTTTGAACACACGGTCTTTATCAGTAAATATCCTGGAGCACTCAGCCCATTAAATTGATGTGAACACACGACACAACATCGGTTTTGAGGATTGAACACGCAGCCCAACACAACTGATTTTTCTGAACACACAGCCCAAATTGATGGTTGAACACGCAGGCACAACACTGATTGAGAATTTTGAACACGGCAGCCCAAACACTGATTTTCTGAACACACAACTCAAATGATGGGAACACGCCAGCACCACACTGATTGAGATTGAACACGCAGCCCAAACACTAATATTCTGGCACACACCCAAATTGAAGTGAACACGCAGCCCACACTGATTGAGAGTTGAACACGTTAGCCAAACTGATTGAGGAGTTGAACACGCAGCCCAAACCCTTATTTTTCTGAAAACACACAAAATCCAATTGAAGGTAACACGCAGCACAACAACTGATTGAGATTTGAACACGCAGCCCAAACACTATTTCTGAACACACAGCCCCAAAACATTGATCTTTTGGAACACACAACCCAAGATTGAAATGAACACCACGGCACACACTAATTAGAGTGATGACACGCAGCAAAACATTGATCTTTGAACACACAGCCCAACTTGAGGTGAACACGCAGCACACACTGAATGAGATCTGAACACACAGCCCAAATCACTAATCTTTTGAACACACAGCCAGTTGATTTTTCTGAACACAGCAGCCCAGGTTGAATTTTCTGACACACACAGCCCAAATTTGATTTCTGAACACACAACCCAGACTGATTGAGATTTGAACACGCAGCCCAAATTGATTTCTTGAACGCACAGCCCAAAGGTTGATTTTCTGAACACACAGCCCAAAATGATTTTTCTGAACACACCATAGCCCCAGACTGATTGAGATTTGAACACGCAGCCCAAATGATTTTCTGAACACACAGTCCCAGCGTTGATTTTCTGAGCACACAACCCAGCATTGATTTGCTGAACACACAGCCCATTCATTTCACTTGCCACACAGCTATTCATTTCATTTGCGCGCAGTTTATTCAATTCATAGCACGCAGCTTATTCATTTTATCTGAAAACACCTATCATTCTGAATGCAGGTGACTTCTCGCAAATGTGCGGGGGTATGGCTTTACTACGGCGAGAGACTGGTATGCTTGAGCTCCCCGGAGGCCCGTTCGGGATTTGTCGACTGACGGGGGTTTGGGGCCCTTCTGTGCTGGGCTATTCTCGTTGTCCCGCTAGGAGGACGTGATGGCCGCCCTGGTGGAGAGCTGGTGGCGACACCACGAACTCGTTTCCAATTTCTCTGCCACTGGGACGATGACTATGACCCCTTTTGGACTTCGCTGTATTGGACCGGCCCTGATGTGGGAGGCGGGCGATCCCATATGATGAGCGACATGGCGAGTGGTGAGGCCGCTTGCGATATCATCTGCTGGGGCTCGCCCGCCTGTTGACAGAAGCCCCGCGGAGAGTCTGCATATACCTGGTTCTTCTTCCCATTTCCGGCGGGTGGAGATGGAGCCTGGACTCCTGAGAGTGAGGCACAGTATGGCCCGTGGCTCCTGATGTTCCTCTTCGGGACCACCTTGTTTGCTGATAGAGGAAACACTGTTAGGCTCTATTCTACTAAAGTGCTTTGGTGGACCTATCACAGGTCAGAACGATACGACTGGGGTGGCGCCGGCTATGGCTACCCTTTAATTTCTATATGAGCGCCGACTTCCCGACGGACGGGCGGGAACTTACTTGGTGGCACTGGAGAGCCTGTGGAGGCGTACTTTCTGCCCTTCTTTGATTTACATTTTGCTCCTCATTACTTGCACATTGCACACACGGCCGGCACTTTTATACTCTGTATCGTGCATTTTTGCCCTCAGCATTTACATTCTGCTTTGTTTTCTACAGTTGTGGGGTTTATTCATAATTTCCCGACATTGGCCCCGGAGTGATGGTTAGCGGGACCCTCATGACCCGTACTCACTTGTGTTTTGAAGGCCGGCACCGGCCAGACCCTCGGGAGTCTCTCCTTTACCTCGACAGTTATTTCGACACAGGTGCGCCCATCGGAGGTACTTCAGAACTCTCCGGTTCTTTCTGGTTTCATCTTTGATTTGTCCCTGTACATCTATCGATTTCTGCTTGTTTAGCACCTGTTAATCCCGCGCAGATTACCTGGCAGCCTGTGGGCACCCTTGTATTGGTGAGGGTCTCCGATTCCAGTTTGCCGGGGTGGAGGGTGTGCCTCCCGGTAGCAGGCTTCCTGTTCGAAGGCCGGTTGGTAGGGCCTTCTTTTTGGGGGGAAGCGTTTTCTTTGCGTCAGGTCTGGGTACACTTCTCAGGATCCTCCTTCAGCCACCTCCAACCGACATGCGGATTGCTGATTGTACCATTTCCCGCGGAATGTTGTTAATGCTATGCTGGCACTGATGCTTTGCTAATATATTGAGGAGGGGGATTACGCACTGTACCGTCACAATACCTGGATGCCTCCATTTGATGGGAGTTCGCACTCCGATGATGAGGTCTGCTGGTATGCATCCTCGAGCCAGGCCCAGGGCTCGGGCTGCCAGATGCCCCTGTCACCCAGCAGGGCTGGTACATCTAGAAGGTGAGGGGTAGATCGGTTCCCCCGAAATTCCTCCGACTTTTCTCTCATCCTGGTGGCCGGACATGCCCGACCGAGCTGATGGGATGGCGGTACGGGACCTCCCGTACACGATTCTTGATAGAGCCCTCCCATGCCTGACCATCGAACGTTCATTGCATCCCGACTTCACCGCCGGTATGCCCACTGTTTTTTACATCTATTATTCAAACACTTAGCATTCCTTCTATTCACTGATGATTATTGAGCTGCGTATCTGCAGCCACCCAGAGAGTACATGCAGGGCGCGTGATCGGCATTTGGTGGCCTTCACTTGAGGGCATTTGGTCTTGCGGAGAGAGGCGCAGTGTCCGTCATGCGTTTCCAGTACTCTTTAGTTGTTCTGGCATTTATCATACTTTCTTTGATGACAGCTGATTTCTACTGCATGGATAAGCTACTTGTGTAGAGCACATTCTGACAACACACCACATTATTATCACGTGTTTACATGTATCCACTTCATGTAGTTTTCTCGCATTCTGCATCTGTATGTACATATTTGGACTGAAGTATTTGATTGAACTTTCTTTATTTACAGATCCCCCGGTATGTTATGATCAGCGAGGCCGGCCACCTGGCCTTCTCGGGGAGCTGGCCATCCAGGCCTTTTCATGGAGCTGGACCATCCAGGCCTTTCCGAGGGGAGGATCGTCTCGCAGACGCAGAGCACAATTGTTGGAGGATGGGAGCCTGGCTAAGGGATGAGGAAGGAGCAGCGTTCTAGACCGTCAGTCAGAACATCTGCTGATGTGATGAGGACGGCTCGGCCTGGGTTTCGGGAGTGGAGCGAGCCTGAGGGGGATCCCGAGGATGACGACTCTGACTTCAGATGATGCGATGGCGATTGGCGATGTGGCGGAGAGTCTTTCTGCAGAGAGGACGAAGAAGGGCCTCTTATCACTGCTCTTGAGAGCACAGATGCGGCTGTCCATTTTTATTTATCTTTTTTGCTAGTAGTTTCAGGGACATTGTACATTATCGGGCAGTTTTAATCTCGGTAAAACTTGTGCCTTAGTCTGTAAAATGTTGTAACAAGCGAAGGCATGATGGGATGAAACAGCTTTTGAAAAAAAGGTATTGTATTTTAATAAACGCTCTTAGGCATCATATCGCATCATTTGCATCCATAATGAGATTGAATGGAAAATGGTGCATTGTGGCATTTTGGCCTAGTCAGGGTTGCCGAACCGACGCAACAACTAACTTTTCTAAGATATAACGAAAACCTTAGCAAGTTTTCAAACTCGTAAAGCAAAACACAATTAATGTTGACAACTCGATAAACAAGACTTAAACCAAAACTTAAACAAGCAGTAACAACTCAAAAACACGAAACACGACAGCTCGACAAACAACTTGAAAGCAAAACGACAACTCGATAAACAAAAACTTAACAGAACGAAGTGACTTGGCGGACGAGTTCTGGGCAACGCCGAACACATCCGAAACAAGAGAAATAGAGGCCTTCGACACATCCGTTCGCATGGAAATGCTTGAAACATTCCCTCGGAGTGCAAAACAAGGGCTGAAGACATAACATTGGGAACATGGTCGGGCACTTTTGGGAGTCCGGCTGTAGACGCGCCCGCGGAGGGGGCCTTATGCTACTACAGTTCGGACTCGCCGATTTGTTTGTCGGCAGTTCTTAATCTGAACCAAAGAGTCCAAATCTTGGCAAATTCGTTTGAGAAACGGATTTTTGAAAAAGTAGTGCCAAAACATGCGTCCGCTTTGCCAGATACAGAGTCGCCACCTAAATATTTTTTTAATGGGGAAATTTAGGAAAAACCCTGACTCGGTGCCGAAAGGCCACATGTGCCGTCATCACCAGAGTTGTCTCGGCCCGGGAGCTTGGGGTACGATCGGGGAAGGTCAGCTATGAAGCACCCCCTTATTCGCCCGGTCCGAAGACCGGCTCTACTAACTATGATATCCGTTTTTGAAAAACGTTATGTGTTCTTATTCCTTTATTTAGCCCTAGAAATTACTTGTTATGCGCGCAACAAACAAGTATAGACTAAAGATTTGCCTAATTTGGAAATAAGCATGCATATCCGTTTGTTTGAAAGTTACTTGGAATTTGCTACTCGCAAAGTAGACTAAAACCGGATTTCAATTGAGTTCTTCCAACTCAAACATATACAACCTTCACCCACAGGCATTCAATCAGTTTAAGATAAAGCATTTAGCCACATAGCAAGCATACTGTCATGGCAACACCTCACACACATTGCGGATGCTAAAAGCATAAATACTTACATCGTTAACTCCGCTGCCAAAACAGTAACTCTAGTCAGCAAACATTATGTCCTAGTTCGATGTTAAAAAATGGCTAATGCATCATATGCCAAAATGAAATTCTAGGCAGGCTCGGCTAACCCTAAAACATGGCATGTTGAAAATGCGAGCAACTACCACAATTCCAATTGTGATTTGAAGTCATAGATGCCAGTTAGCCGTGAATTTGTACCGAGCCAATGTATGTAATACAAATGTATGGATGCACGCATGCATAGCATAGGTATGCTAATTTTAAAGATTGCCCTAATCTACCATCATAAGTAGGTAAATAAAAGGCGAAAGAAAGAAGTGGGGGATTGGAAGACATACACATCCACTCCACACACACTTATTACAGATTTGGCCCTCACTCGGAGGCGACCGGAATAAATATTACAAAATTTAATTACTACACATGCTAATTAATATTACCAAATTAATAACAAAGTAACTTAATCTAGGAAAAGCAGTAAACCGCCCGGCGAAATACGCCGCCATGCAAGGCTGCCTCTGTTTTCCTTCCTTCACATCCTCTGGGAGGCTGCCAAAACCCTCAGGATGGCTTCCTTGGATGCTGGGAGACAAGCATCGGCTGCATGGAAATTGCCACCGGCAGTGGGATGTGCACCGGCCACAAACAAAGCTATCAGCTGGGACTACTGCCGGTCGGCAATATATACTTGCCGGTCGGCAAAAGGAAAGTCTGCAGAACCTGCAACTCACAGCAACAGAGTGCAAGACAAAGCATAGCAGGCACAAATTCAAGGCATATAGTGCCCACCAACCAATGTCCCTTATTTATGGTAATGACTCAAAGGGTCGTGTGCCTCGTTCCGGACCAACCAACACGCATTTCCATGCATGGCATGGCCCAAGAATCAAGTATGCAAACTTTCATGTCAAATGAAATGCAAACCAAAACAAACAAATCAAGGCCATATTCCATCCCAATTCAATGGAACAAGGCATGCATGCAAAGATGCAATGCCAACCTCGGCATGGCAAAGCTAAGATGCAACATGGCATGCAAAGACATTATGCAAGCATACAAGCAACTGAGGCAATTTGCCAACCAATGAAAGTGTGGACTTAACGTGATTTGGGTAGCTCTAAATGGGGCCCAAAACAGCGGCCAAAGTGCACCAAAATGAGGGACCAACGCATATACACGCTATGCACATGTTCAAGGCCAACACTTAGGGACAAATTGGACAAACTCTCAAACACATTTGAAAGAAGGATTATATGGACAATTAGCATGCAACATAAGCATGAAAATCATGTAGGATGGTGCTAAAACCAAGCAACAAATCATGCCAAACATGCAACAAATGGTCAAACATTTCAAAAGCAAATAAATGAAGTATTAAACTACCACTTAGCCAAGACCAAAACATGACGATGAACTTATTGACCAAAAACAAGAGTTTTAGCCACATTAATGACGAGGCCTAAGGATCACTTTAGATGGCATCCAAATGACTCAAAAACAAAGGCATGCAAATCACCAAAACATGGAGCAATGAGATGACAACCTTTACAAGGCATTAAAGGGACTACTAAAGCAAAGCATACAAGCATACTTAAGCTGAAATGACAAGGTGAGCAGTCCCAAATCACCAAATCAATTTGCAAAAATTGTCATGGCTTATACACTCATTACACTTAAGGCCAACAAGCCGGGAATGCAAAGGAGCTATACTAAACATAGCCAAATTCCGACCCAAACAACTATGGCAGACCTAAAAATCATGGCAAAATAGCACAAAAGCTTCACAAGACTAAGCCTAAACATGCTCTAACAAGGCTAACAACCTAAGGCACATTGATGGCAATAACATGGCATACAGATTGTAAGTATGCTAAGGCATTGCATGGTGTACAAAACCAATTTAAAATCATGTTATATAATGGAAATATAAGGCATAAAAACAGTCTATACATGCTCAACACACACTCAAACATAGCTCCTTTAGAGGCCAAAACATGTCCCTTTTCAAGAACAACAAGGAGAGGCGGGTGGCCCTCCCCTTTTGCGAAACTTCAAGCACCATCTTCACCACTGAAATCCCTCAACGATTTCAGTGGTTGAAGAGGCCCAAACACTAAAGTCCCGAAACTAGCACGAAAATTAGCACAAAATTGAGGCCTTTCAAAGGCCTAAGAGGGGTCAACACCCTTCAACCACAAAACCACTCTTAATAAACAATCAAAGCAACTAAAAGGACAGAACTTTTTTGTATTATACACAAAGCACAAAGAAAGTTCTTAAGATAGGTAGAAATAAGGTGACAAAAATGGGGAAAAAAAGGGGTGAGATCCTTACCCTTGAAGACCTCCTTCAACAATGATGTCCTCCAATGGCCCTCCTTGGCTTGAAGCCAACACCAAACACGTAAAATCAGTCCCTTAGAACCTCAGTTAGCTAGACAAAGGTGAAACACTAGTGTTTATGTGCAATAGTAAAGACACAAAACACCAGAGCACAAAAGAGAGTGGAAAGAGAGATAGAATGTGTATCTAAACCCTAACCCCTAAAACCAGAGCTTAACAATGGCTGTCTAAGCTCTTACAAAATATCCAAGTCTCAACCTTAGGCCAGAGAGAAGACCCTCTCTTTATAGAGGCTTTTGTCTTGTAAAGCTTACAAGACAAGCATCATTAAGAGGAGATTCCCTCCATACACGTGTATGGAGGGGAGCAAAAAGCAAGACAGCTGTCTAAAATATCGCAAAAGCAGAATGCACAGTCAGATCGCCGGCCAAAAATAATAGCCATTTTGGCCAAAAAGAGTGGCCGGACCGGCACTAAAAAGTGCGACCAGCATAAAAATATGACCGACTCGGCAAACTACAGTGCCCGATGGAGGCAAAAACCAGGCCGGTGGGCCTCTAGCCACTGCCGGATGGTTGTGGTGGGATTGCCTCACAAGGCATTCCCTGCCCCTCAAGGCCAAAACAACAAGTTTTGGTGGTAAAACAAGACCACTACAACAAGTCAAGTTCGAGAATCCTGAGGGCAAGGCGCGCGAGCCGAGACCTCCTGGGAACTCCAAACGAACCACAAACATGGATAATCACCGAGTGTTTCAAACGTGACGTCCAAGTCTTGAGTATGAGATAGTAGCAGGTTGGGTGTTGAGGACGGTCAAAAATGGGGTGTCTACAGTTGCCCCTCTTTGACAGAACTCGAAAGTCATAACAATGACGGGAGTAAATGTCGAAGCCCAGAGACGGCCCATTTTTGACAAGGCCGAAGATTTAGACAAACATGCAAGACAAACGAGATATGCGCCCGAAGGCAGGGGCAAAATGCAAGACAATGCACGGAGCCGGACATAACTTATGATCATGCAAAGAAAACTGTAATGAAGCACACATGCGACGGTTTTAAGCTAGCATACACCAAACTACACTACAATGCAGAAAGGATGTAAGAGAATTATGCAATTCTCAATACGTCTCATTCGGAGGATACAATACCTGTGCGGTTCGTCTGGTTGCACCAGCTTCAAATGAACCGTACATACAATATCGTGCCTGAAAAGAAAACAAACTTAACAGGTACAATATTGTTAGCAACATGCATGACAATGCAAGAATGGATGCAAAATGATATGCAATATATACAAAACAATGTATAAACAATGCAAATGAAGATGCAATGTAATTGAAACATTGCAAACTAAAATGCAAAGCAATTGAATCACGATCCAATCACGAGTGGTTCAAAACCACACCTATGTCAAATAGATTGATGGAGGTAACAAGTCTGTCTACCACAGAACGGTCAACTGAACTGTGAGCATTGTAGATAGACACATGAACAAGTATTGGGTGGAATGACATAAGTGGGGAAACGACCCGCTGGAGAAAGGACAACGATCCTAATGTCGGATGCAAACATTATACTACCATGTAATGGAAATGAATATGGCACATGGGCCAAACCAAATCTTGCCTAGGTAGGGCATGTACGCATACAAGCCACGTCTAACATAGAACGGTCTACTGAACTATGCTTCGACACAAGAAGTATGGGCACATACCAGACCAAGCTCAACATGGAAAGGGTGCAAGCCATAGATGGAAGGTGATGCAATGTGCATGCATGCAAACTACAATGCAATAGCAAGACAATGCACTATGATTGTTTTTTTTTTTTTTTTGAGATGCACATGATGCAAGTGCGACGC